>RXPK01004538.1:0-76341 GCA_004143645.1 Protaetia brevitarsis | reverse complement strand
TGTATGTATTCAATCGTCATCATATACAATAATATGTACTTTACTTTATTTTCATTATTAACAGATTATAATCATTTTTATTACTTTTCTCATTTTTTAATACTTATTTTATGTCTTTAACTTTAATTAGTTTATTTAATTTTATTATTATTACTAATATGATTAGTGCAATTTTATGTTATTTTTTTTTACTATTCCGTAATCAATGTTGATATAACAATATTACTCTTTAATTTAATTTAATTGTCACAATGTTGGTATTTTTAATTCTTTACACTTCTTTTTTTTTTTTAATTTTGCTGCTTGTCATAGTTTCTTTTTATATTTACTTAGAATCGAATTCAGGTTTTTTTTTCGTCATAGTTAAGTTTTTTTTATAAACTTTTTTTTTTTTGATTACGTGCTCGAATTTCAAATTATGGCAATTCCACTAGTACAGAACATAATTATAACCAAGTTAATATGCAAAATTTGAGGGCCGATAGATTTTACCTGGTTAGTTAAAAGCACAAGATTATAATTTGCAATTTTGGTGCAAAGGACAAATAAGATACCAAATATCCCAGAAAGTTTTGGATTTAAAAAGTAATTGCCACTGGGATATTTAGTGCACATAAATATAGGGAAAACCGTACATAAAAAAATTAATCTCATGGTGATATCGAATACGTAACGCCGCATTATAAATCCAGGTTATTTTATACAAAACAAATGGTAATATTTTATATTTTATAATATTGAAGGCACTGTCAACCCACCAAAAGAAAAATTAGATTTGCGAAACCGTTCGGAGGATATTTTTTTAATGCATTTTATTTTTTCTAAAATTTCCAACTTTTTTCCCTTTTAACGAACTTCGTATTTTTCAAGACAGCAATACAAAGTAGGCATCCTGTATATTTGGACGATCATATTGACATAAAAGAGTTTTGCGAAGTCAATATTTAAGATTCGCTTAGCATCTTCGTGTGAATTCTATGTTGAGGCACCGAATATTGAGATATCTACTCCTTAAATTATTCGGATCTTCCCACCACACAATCGTGTTAATTTGGACAGACAGCATAGTGCAGACGACCAATGCATTTAAATGTTACCCTTAGTTCGTAGAAAACTTACAAAAGATTATTCTTGAAGAGCGCAAGGTACACTAGGAAGGGTTAATTGCTAAAACATGATCGTGGCAATGTTATAGGATCGGTCCCACAGTTCGAATCGACTGCCAACTTTCCTAATTTAAATATTTGGTTTTAGTAGATACTCGCTTAACGAGGGTAATTACAAAATCTATCATAGTCTTTTCGTAATTACTTAAAACAGCTAGTAAATTTATTTAATAGATGGGAAGCATTCTAGCTATATCAGATAGCATTTTTAACTTAATTAACGCAGTATACATATAAGTAATTTGTTCTATGTAATGTATTTCAATAAACCTGTAGTGTCAACTGGGCTTACACAAACTAATAAAATATTTATTAACTACGCTCGTGTTTCAGCTGTATCTATCAATATATAGTAGCTCACATTACTTACATATAATTTGCGATAATTTAATTCAAATTTAACACTTGTATATGTAAACTAACACAATAAATATCACAAATCAATCTCCCGCTTGTGATGTTGCAAACTGATAATGGACTAACTACAAAACTTATATAAGTATATCTAAAATATAGATCTATCTTTAATTGTGTTTACCTATTTTGAAGCAAATTTTGTTAGGGTTCCACTTTTTAGTGAATTTAATGTTTCTTTTTCCACATAAACGTAACAACTATATCTACTATTAAATATTTTCTTTTGTGGATCTATTAGGTTTTTTTACCGATTAAATTTAAATTTTTCACAACGTCCTGAAGAGGAAGCATTAAAAAGGCATTTTTTTAACACCAGGCTGAAGCAGGAGAATGATATTATAATAGTAAACACTATGTTCAAGATTAAAAAAACACGGTATATCAATAGCATTTCTTTTTAATTTTTAAACACAATGTAGAGTTTTGTGATTGCGTTGGTGCTGGATTTGTCAGTTCTACGTTGATGTATTTAAATAACAAAACACACAAAACCTTTTTTTTTGTATTTTCATATATTTACCTGGTAAGATATTTACAAATGTAGTGTCTCTTGAAATGTCGGAACAGAACTACCTATTACAAACTTGAACTAGTAGTCCCTTATTACACTGACCGTTTTCCCTTGGTGGGGTTACAAAAGTAATTGCGTATGTGTACAAAGGAACTCTAGTGGTCGTAAATTACAAATGAAGAGGGTGTCTGTTAGAATAAAGAAAGAATAGAAAAAAGGAAAGATGTATTCACTATTAACTTCTTAGAAGTGAAGGAGGAATCTAAATATGGGGATGTAACAAAACTAAACTACGGAGTCGGGTTAGGACAAAACAAATGTATATAATTCTGTTCTAAACACACAACTTAATTACAAACTGTTATAACAAAGATAAGGTTGAACCATATGTGTCATAAAAATACCGCACAGTTCAAACTTAACACCATTTCTATCTAGCACTTTATTATAACAATTTGAGACATTAATAAGTAAGGTCACAAAAAGATTGGTGTATAATTAAATTAGAATAATACAGGTTCGATTTCCAATCGCGTTTTATTTAAACTTTCCTTTCGCTACATGTTTCGATCCAGTAGATCATTTTCAAACAAAAAACGAGATATCCTCACGTTAAAATCTATTCAGGCTCTGGAGAATAAACAACAGACTAATCTGTTGTATATTGATGTTGACATACACATATCTATATATTATTTGTTGACGCTTCCTTTTTATATTTAACATATTTATGACGTTTCTTTGTCTGAAGATGACAATCTGCTGGATCGAAACATGTAACGATTAAATAAAAATTTAAATAAAACAAGATTGGAAATCGAACCTGTAGGTATTATTCTAATTTAATTTAAGTTATGTTAATATCTTAGGACTGCCAACTAAAAGATTTGATGATTGTATTTGATTCGGATTAGTTTCTGTTTGGCTATTTCTCAAAACTTGAATTTTCTTATTAGGGCCTATAGACGCCTTCCTGATCCGTATACGCGTTTCATACTGCACGCCTGATCGAAGTCGGAATGTTATTTTTCTTCTTGAATTCTATTGAACATATCCAAAAACATCTTTTGAAAACTATGTAGTTTCTAGGATTAATGGATTTTATCAGAAATTTATAATACTTAGCCGCTTAGAATTTGCAGAAACTGCAAAGAAGAATTGCAGTGTTTTAGTATTAACGAGTAAGACTAGTTGTCCTTCTCTTCACGGTATCGGTATATTTAATTTTTACTTTTCGGCCGCTAATTTTTGTTTAGATTCCATGCTGCAATAAAGTCTTTCTCTTTATTGTATCAACAAAACCTTAATTAGTTAGTTAATGGCTCCTTATTAATTAAACTATAGTAAGTTTGTAAAGTAATATCCCGAATGGAGCTTTCTAATTATTTTTTTTCTTTGTACTATTTTTCTATGGTCAATAATATACCACCTTACACACCTTATTTGATTTTGATCATGAAAGTACGACTCCTTTATTTATAAATTATTTTAAATATAAAAATAAATTGTGCTTTAAGCACTCATATAGCTTAATATCTTCGAAAATACAAATTAACATTTTACTATAGCACATATTTAATGTAAGTATCCAAAGATTTACAGTTTAGGTGACTAATATTTTACCAAATAACTTTGAGATTACTGAAATGTAAAATTAAGAATGAAAGAGGATAATATTTGTCGCCAAAAAATTTAAAGTCTGCAAGATAACATAACTATAAAATGAATCCGTTTATTTCTTAAAAACAGAAATCTCTTTGCTTATGTATAAATATTGATAAAAATAAGTATGTAGTGTACAATTGAATAAAATTTGATTCATACAATATTTATAGAAAAGGCGTATCTAGATATGCATATCTATATATCAGAGCAACCGTCGTATCTTACATTCTAAAAGTCAACATACATATATAATAATTAACACTTACCTAATTTAATTAAACATCATTAAACAATCACATTTCTGTGGCGTTGCAAATAAACTACTAACCATTATTTAGCTATACAACACTCAGTTTATCTGAGATTTTAACTTGTCAAATCCTGTCTGCTGCCGCTTTTTGTATATAGAGTTGCATAAACAAGAGTGGATAGAATTGTTGGCAAGGTGAATTTAATGCGGTTAAAACTATTTTGTTAGATTTAAAAAGAATTCTTTTTTATTTTTTAGTTCTGCAGAAAATCATTAAATTGTTCAGTAGATTAATGCTATTAGAATTATCAGTGCTATCAGCATTTTTATTACTTCCTTTACGGCGGCAATAAAATATAAATGTGATAAAATTATTTATGTATAAATACGTATGCATAAATAAATATAAGTTTGCAAATGTGATTTAAAAGCTAAATAGTGGAATTAATTATCCCTCAAGTTAATCAATATTAATTTATATATTAAATAAAGTGGTATTCATAGATACTAAAAATGGATACTGTATTAATTTTGTATTTTAATCAAGTGGTAGCGGGTAATACTATGTTAAAAACTAGTTTCATGAATTTCGGTGTAAAATACGAAATCAAAATTTTTATTTTCATCTTAATTAGCATCGCATAAATCCCGTTTTTATGCCGCTTTTGTTAAAAAATTGGCTTTGTTAATGTTTGTTTTGATGAAAAAGAATGTTGGGCTTCAATTCTTAACCTGCAGAACCCCAGATGTTCTTAATTTTCTCTCTTGCTCAATAAGTTTGTAGTTTTTATTATAAATATGGTTAGTCAAAACACATTTTCGAGTACGGTAAAATTTTATACAAATATGAAAATAACGCCAAATCTATAGCGCTATGGAGTATTCCTCATAGAGTAGTCAACTATTGTTATATTTGTGTGGAGTCGAATTAGTGATCAATTCACTTTCGCCCCATTTTACTATACTACATATCTAACATAAATAAAATAAATTCTGAATAATGAGTGTAACAATCTTGCCTGTGCATCAAAATTACATAAATCAGCTAATTAGATTCAAACGTGTTTCTTATGGCGCATTTTTTAATTATAATCTTTTTTTAAACATTTCTGGCGTCTCGGCTATTTAAACTATTAAAGACCAAACTTAACTACAGGAAAAACATTTTAATGTTTATCTAAACAATTTAAAAGAACGCAAACACAGTCAGGCCAACGGAAGACAGGAATAAACCACATGAGATTAAAGCAATAAGAAACCAAAAACAAGACCGACAATGTTGGATGTCTTCAACAACTATATCTACTATTAAATTTTAATTCATTGCCGTTCAGAATACTTTAATTTTGTTCTTTCTCAAAATTTGCATGATGTTCCTAAGTAGTGAAATCTAAATTCTATCAGATATCTTATAAGTACTGTTTACAGTTATACTCCTTATCCATCATAGCCAGATGACCACAATACTGTACAACCAGGTGCCAACTCTGTTACATCGCGTTTAATACCATGGAAGTTAGTCACTCATATAGTAACAATTTTTACTTATTAATTTCTTAAAATATAGGAATTTCTCGGTGTCAGGAATAGCAAAGTAACCACTAGACGAATTTCATACTGTAAAAACGTGCAATCTTTGTAACTAGCCGTTCATTAGCAGATATAAGGTAGAATTGAGACCGGAGTGATCCGACACGGATACGACACGAACACGACATGCGACATAACAAGTAACACGGGTCGCGCCGTGTAAATTTAATTGTCGTGTTACTGGTTGTTTGGCTTGTTGTATTGCATGTTGTATTCCTCCGGTGCGCATTCTGCCTAAATTTTCACGGTACGTGTCGTGTTGCTGATTGTGTCGTTTGTCGTATTGCGGTCGTATCACTCCCGTGTGGACTCTGCCTTAGAAAACTGACCAATATATAAATGTATGTATGTATCTTTATTGCACTACATTCAGTAACAATTGTCATTTTTTTATAATATGTATTGTTCATGTAAACTAAAATAAAAGGAATATATGTACACACATCGGTTCAAAAGATAAATATAAACAACAAAATATTAAATATATGGTGACATAGAACATATACAAGTTAAAAAAGAAGTCCAGCCAACAAACAATGATTTGGACAAATAAACAATTAATGTAATAACTTCTTCTGTTCTTTAATTTATTTTCCCCAAAGAATTCATGGAGTGAGTAGAAGGCGTTCTCCAAGGTAGTTCTTCACCCACACTATGTATTTGTTGAGGTGGATAGATTCGATGGAGAAATTTGCCTGAAACCTACAGAGATATTTGTGGACATACTTACATCGTAACGATTTGTATATACATTGCAGACTTTTGGAATCCTGAAGCTAACAGATAAATATCTGCAAAATCACTTTTATCCAAATCATTCATAAGTGTATACCTTTTGTAATAAAAGAATTGATTTTTATTTGGTATTTATGTTCCAAAATTATTATGTCACATTTAATTTGAAAATAAATGGTACTTTTGTCACAAATTTTCCAGTAATTACCAAAATCTTTACGAAAGGCTTTTCTAATGCCGTCCGTATAAAAGGTAGGCACACTGCAAAAAAAAATCGGTACGGATAACATGCAAATTAATTAGGAATTATTAATATAGTTAGTACCATAATTTTAAGTGGAGCATGAATATTACAGAAAATTTTAATTTTCAGACGTAAAACTCAAGCCTAAAACATGGATTTTACTCTACAATTTATCCGTAGTATTTATACAGAAACTTATTTGTAATTTTACGGTAATATTTGTAAAATCTTTGGTGCGATTACCTTAAAAATTGTAGTATAACATTAGATTTTCCCGTGATACAGATTTTTCTATTATTTCACTTAAATGTCAGGGAATAACAGAACCTAGATTTAACATATTCCCGAAAAATTGTAATTATGTATATGTACCTTAAAGATACATTATTTCCGCAAAAGTCAAATGTAATTTTCCTGTTGCTTTTTGCAGTGTACAGATAAAGGTGGGCACTATCATATTATTCTAATTAATCACGCTGCTATTCAGTTCTTTATCATTTAAAACAATGAGAGGAAAGTACTGAACTGTTTGTCTTTCACAAAATCCTTTTGAAAACTAACAATTTCTCAGTTCGGTGACTGCTGGAGACAATATTTACCAATCATTTCAATTTGGCGCAAGCGTTGGTACGGGCATCCTATGCATTTCGCCGTGAATAAGGTGGCACTAATAAAATAAGGGCAGCTCATCAGCATCTCGGATCGGCGTAGGGTAAAAGGTGTAAAACGAAGTGGATGAAACAAGAGCGCGCCCTGTTCCACGCTCATCGACATAACTTAATGAACTTGGCGTCCCGGAGTTCGACTCTCTCCTCCATTATCAACTTCCTTTTTATTAATGAATACTGAATACCTTTTTCCGGTACTGAATCTGTTTAAAATGTTTCGATTACTTGCCTGCCCAATTTTTTTATGAAAAATTAAAATTTGGACGAGTTTCTTAACTGAAAATTGATTATTGATCACCACAACATAAT
This sequence comes from Protaetia brevitarsis, assembly GCA_004143645.1. Taxonomy (NCBI): domain Eukaryota; kingdom Metazoa; phylum Arthropoda; class Insecta; order Coleoptera; family Scarabaeidae; genus Protaetia; species Protaetia brevitarsis. Next base: position 68,786 of record RXPK01004538.1, on the reverse strand, counting down.
ATGGATCGTTTTCTGACCTCTAATTTGTGCATATTAACATACACAGCAACGATATTAGGGCTACTTTAAAAATTTGATAATGCTAAATATTTTGACGAATGTATAGGAATAAGTAATTGTAGATTAAATATTTTTTTAATGTGGTGTATGTATACTTATATTCACAAAATATTTACGGTGTTCATTAATTACTTTCTTACCAGTTCCTGGCTCCCTGGGACGGCATTATAACAAATAGTGTTAGTAGAGTTCCATCGGTGTTAGGCTCGCTGCCCATGAAGCTACTCAAAAGAAACTGACCATAAACGCAAATCATTAACCAGTCTGTTAGGAGTTAGGAGTCACCACCTGCGTAATTGAACTAGACGCCACACATGACGCTATTGGTTACTAAGAGCCGTTTTACACGTACACTTCTCACAGAAAAAATCGGGACACCAGCAATCGTGAATTTTAAAATTTCTTGGGTGTAAATGCAGCTTTCAGAGAATATATGCACTTATCAAAGCCATAAATCACGTTTTTGTGTGTATTATTGCGATCAAAGGGAAATACTAAAAATTTAAACAGAAATATAAATATATATAGAGAAAAAGGTTTATACATTAAATAAACACATTGGAATTTCGGTGGCGGTATTCCTTAGAAATACCGATACGGAAATTATTAATGCAAAAAAATACATAATAAAAGGCCCTTTGAGTAACGGCACCATTTAGAACTACACATGTATGTATTTAACTTGTTTGATGTTATGTAGAGACTATTACTATGATATTAGTTCCTTAGTTTGATTTATGCCCGCAAGCAATACTTTAGCAATAGACAATATGTCTAGCCTCCTGAGTTTTTGAACAATGTGATTTCCACATTGATTAAATACACTACTATTGATGTATTCATTATTGTTGTTTAGTATTCTTAAATATTGTATTACTACAAAATATTTTTTTATGTATTAAAAAATTACCAAAAACAGTTTAAGATTATTTACAAAAAATTTAAAGCAATTAATTTCACAAAGAAATTATTTATTTCCTGAAAATACAATAAACCGAGGGTTCATAAAATAAATAATTTCTTTGCGAACTTAATTGCTTTATTTAAGAATTTTATAAATAATCTTAAACCGGGTTTTGGTAATTTTTTATAGATAGAAGAAAACTTTATAGCAACGCAATATTTAAGAATATTAAACAACAATAGTAATTAATACATCAATAATAGTACCAATAGCAGTCAATAAATCTGTGAAAATCACGTTACCCCAAAACTGAGGAGGCTGACTGACATATTATCTATTGCTAAACTAATACTCGCGAGCATAAATCCAAGTAAGTAACTAATATCAAAGCAGCACTAACGAGTAACATAATTTAAATAATAAAATTCCATCACTACATGTTTTCTTAAAAAAGAATTATCTCCACATAACATCAAACAAATTAAATACACATGTATTTCTAAATGAAGCCGTCTATTCAAGAGTTCTTTTTGTTATTATGTATTTTTTTTTCATTGGTATTTCTAAAGGAAACGCCGCTGCCGAAACTCCGATTTGTTTATTCTATACATAAACCTTTTTCTCTTTATATATTTATTTTTCTCTTTAAATTCCTAGTCGTTACCTTTGATCGCAGTAATATACATAATTAAGTGATTTATGGCTTTGATAAGTGAATACGTCCTCCGAAAGTTGCATTTACAATCAAGAAATTTTAAAATTCTGAATTGCTGGTGTCCCGATTTTTCCTGTGAGAAGTGTACGAGAATTTTTGCATAAATTATACCAAAAATTAACTCGAAAATTTTGGTGAGCATTTTTCTAAGAAATTTTGTCGCTACATTTTCAGGTCGTTTTACACAGGAATAAGGTTACTTCCATTTGCACTTCTAAGTTGTAACCTAAATCTAAACAATTATGATCCATATTTTGCTTGGTTTATCGTTAACTGCTATTTATTTAGGATTTCTATAATAACCATAATCAAATAACAATTTAATTTAACAAATGCGCCTGCTTATAATAACAAATATCGTGAAAATTCCGGTTAAAATTTATTCCTATGTAAAATGACCTGAAAGTGTCGCGACAAAATTTCTTAGGAAAATTCTCACCAAAATTTTCGGGATAATTTTTGTTATGATTTATGTAAAAATTCTCGTACGTGTAAAACGGCTCTAAGGCCTCTCTCGGACGAGGCGATTAGTTGATTCCACTAGTTGAACGGACGGTTGTCAAGGAGTATACTGATATAGCAAATGATTGGGAACCGTCTGAACTCTTTCACACGGAGTCAACTTGTTCGCTTCGGCGGCTTGAATAGGTCTTCAATGACAATCAACTAGTTGAGAGTAAACTAGACAGCTTAGTTGAATCAATTAAACTGCATCGTCTGAAACAGGTCCAACTCGTTACTAACGCATTAGTATTGTAAGTAATCGGTTCCAGGTGACTCGGCTGCCCAGTCACCATTGAGTTGAGTTTCTTAGTTTGTTGTGATGTTTACCAAGACCTAGATTACCTTTCGTGCTTTTTCGCTGTTTTTTGTGCTACAGAGGAGAAAATGAGTAAGCAAAAAGTGAACAATCAGGAAATTGAAATTCTCTTCACACAAAAGAAACCGCTGTTTTTAATCTAAATTAATAATTTAGGCACCAATAGCTCTCGTGTGTGGAACCGCAGTCACAAACCAGTACACTTGCTTTTGAATAGCTTCATGTGCGGAAGGCCTTACTGTAACAATATCGCAAATATGCTAGATCATGTAAATTAAAAAAAAATGCAACACCTTCAAGCATTGGGTCATAAAGGTGAAATTTTGGCAAGTAAAGTAAAGTAAAGTAAAGTAAACTTTATTTCAAACCATCACAAAAACAGAGGTATAGGAAACGTCAGAGAATGATATGGCAATAGTACTAATGATAAAAAAAAACAAGGTGAAAGTAATACCGATTGTAATTATCGTAGAGGTAATAATAGTAATGTAACAGCGGTCATAATAAAAGTAGAACAATAAAGGTAAGAGTAAAATACAATTAAAAATAGAAGTGATGATTATATGGAATAATTATAAAAGATTATTAGGCGAATTTATGAATTAAAAACTCATGTAGGGAATAAAACCCATTCACCATCAATAGATCACACACATGACGCTGAAAACATACACGTGGAAGATTTTTCAAATGTTTTGGGAGTTTGTTGTATACTTTAATAGCGAGAACCTCTAGGGATTGCTGAAATAAAGTTAATCTAGACTTGGGCAGCGCTAAGTCATTTCTACATCTAGTAAAGTAGTCGTGTATGTCTTTGTTAAGTTGAAATTTATTAATATTGTCATAGGCATGAAGTGCAAGGTTACGAATTAAGATGCAAGGTAAAGTTAATAATTTATAACGAATAAAAACTTGTTGACAAGTCTCAAAAGCTTTTAAACCAATTAAACAACGAATAATCCGTTTCTGACAGATGAAAATGTCTTTAGCCAGGACTTAAGCCTACTAAAAATATAGGCATGATATACATTAAGTAACTGCTGGCGAGTTAACATTGTTTTTAAATTACGGATTAAAAAACACACAGTATTTAACGTGGGAAGCAAATGCTCACAATGTACACTACCCGACAAAATTAATGTCGTCGTCCACAGCGAATTTTCATATTTTTCTATCTCATTTTTATAATTGCCCAGTGTTTATACATAGGTATCTAAATAAACCCCTTTCTTGCATATGCTAATGGCAGTCGAACACACGCCTGTTCAAATGATGAGCAGTTTTGATAGTCACTGCACTATAGACGATGACATTAATTTTGTCGGGCAGTGTATTTTCCAACTCAAATGTTTATCAACCCAAACTCCCAAAAATTTAGTTTGTTCGGATCTGGTAAGTGGCTTATTATTGAATGAGAGGTTTAAGTAAAAAGTCATGTGTAGGTAGAAGCTGGCAAGGATAAAATCGTAAGTAAGAACTTTTATTTTCATTGACATGAAGTTTATTGATTGCAAACCATAATGATGCGTTTTCCAACAAACAATTGCAAGTCTTCTGCATACATAGTAATGGACGCTTTGTCAATATTTAGGGGCAAATTATTAAGATAAAGTGTCAAATAGTAATCATAACTGGTTTTCAGAACTAAATCACAACTACTGAAAAAAAATTACCAACAATCAGAAAAAAATTATCAATAAAACGTCGCATCCCCACGGTTGTTTATGCACTGTCTAAGTCTGCGAGGCATGCTCTGAATAATATGATCAATGGCATCTTATGGGATCTCATCCCAGGCTTGCTGTAGATGACGACAAAGTTCGTGGAAAAGTTTTTTTGTACTTTGTGGTAAACATCTTATGTAGCGATCCATCATATCCCCCACCATGCTCGATCAGGTTTAATTCCTTCAGCCCCCATTTTTTTTTCTTTGGCCAGAAAAAACATATTTTGCTATACTTTTACTAACATTTTCTGTGGGAATTTTACATTAAAGAAATTGTTTAATTAGTTAATTTGTTAATTAGTTTATCAATTCAATGAATTTATTAAGTATCACTAATGTTTAGAATTGATTTTCACTGTGATATACAAACGATTATAACTTCCATAAAGCCAGCAGGCCAGGGAAGAATTTCTTTCGTAGTTTATATTCTGTATATTCCTCAGAGCTTATTGCTATCTACTAAGCTTTGAAATATATCACATTGGAAAGAGTGAATCATCCTAATAGTAACACAAAAAATGCGTCACAGATGCAAGCAGTCAAATCAAAATCAGTTCAAGCATCAATCCTGCAATCATCTTGATTTATCAACAAGTCATTTCAATTTTTCCACGGTAATTTTATGGATTGAATGATAGCATCCAAACCACTGGTAGCGAAATAGTCGATACTCTGCAAAATTGAGCTGTATACAAGGGTGTTCAATTAGACCACTTTTGTCTTCCAATGATATTTGAATATCAATACGCTAAGATACTTTACATCTTAAACATACATTTTAAGAAAACCGTGGTTTGTGAACGTAATTTCAAGAAATCTTGTTAAGACCATAATTATGCATATTAACGTTGCAATCATGGCATCGGCAAAAATTACTTTAAAAAAGATCAATTTAGAAGAGGATGATACATGTGAGTACGGACATACTTTGGAACTTGTCATACAAAAAATATGCACATAATCGGGGAAGGAATGAACGTATCATAATTAATCCGTTTTTTTTTCTAAACTCCAACAAAATGCCATTCTTTGATTTTTTTTCTTTTTTTTTTTTAAATAGGATTATAATATAGCGAATACTCCAGTTTGTCTGTCTTGTCTTAATACCCTGATGGATCCCTGGGCGAGAAGTATGGAATCCTTTGTCTCTTCCTAATGGTGTCAATGAGTTTTTTTTTTTACGCTGGAGCTGGTAAAAATACTGAATCCACCGACATAATAATCAGAAGGCACCGTGAAATATAAAGAACTAATATAAACTACAGTTTGAAATTTGATAAATTCTAAAGGATTTTCAGTAATGTAATAAATGAAGATGTAGCTACTACTATAAGAAAAAATACGTTTTCTTACCATACTCCTCCTGTTAATATGTACTTTGGAAAAGTGCTCAGCTAACCTTTTATCATGCTTCCACAGTTAAAACAATCGATATCCACAGTAGAACGACATTATGACAAAGGAAAGTTCCAATAATGTACTTATGAGAACGCAAGGAAAAATAAAACTATGAACAACAAAGCGGCTTCTAAAATTTAAGGCAACTTTCATCAAATTACTTACTATAAAAATATATTTTATATTGCGAAATAAATTTGTTCTGGCATACACCCTTATAAAGTCTTCTACAGCGGCAATGTAGGGAACTAATATATTGCGATATTGCATGCCTTGAAAGAGAAACAGGTTGTTAAAATTACGTTGTTGCTTTATATATACAATGATGCCAACAAATTTCTAAAAGCATCTAAATATCTCTAATAACATTGCAGATATTGCTGCCATACTCAGCACCTGTTAACAGCTGGTAATAAATAAGGAAATTGATATGGTTACTTTCATCTGACTCTGATAAAACTAAACATTTCGATTTAAACAATGAGTAGTTTTCCACATTTTTCTGAAGTTAATTTATTATAATATATTAGCATAGCTGGAAAAACCGTTTGAACAAATAAATAACATTAATAATTAAAGTTGTGGAACTTGTGAAATATACCACCACTATTTTGAAATTCGGATTATCCACCTTGTTTACGTGAAAACCTTTTATCAGATTATTCAATATACATCACATACTTAACTCACATCTCATTGACTTACCAAACAACTTAGTGAAAGAATCATTTTCTTCAAGTTTGGCAGACACTTCCAGCGTAGATAAGTACATGTACATATTTTCCACCCAGAGTAAGGTTTTTGCCATGGTTTTCCCTTACTCCGTAGCCATTGATTTTATATAAGTATATATAATCAATGTTCTTGGCGAATGCTGGGAGATAACGAAAGTCGTTCCATGGGCGCATTTAATGACAACTGATAGCTGGCCGATTTACGGTAGACTGCCGAGTATGTGAACTAATCACATTTTACATATTTTATCATTTCACAAAAGTAGTATTCATATGTTCGCGAGGGTACTGTTTTATATTTTTTGTTATTAAGAATCATAGGGAATTGGGATGATTTAGTTTTTCATAAATAAAGTATATTAAAGGGTAACTATAAACACGCCTGCAGGTGTAAGTATATCTTTGCTGACATATTTCAAAATTTGGTTCTCTTATTCTGAGTGGTAATCGAACTACAACCGCTTTTCTCAAACAGCGCAAATGACATAATTTTTTAAAATCAAAGATATCTCGGAAATTAAGTAGTAACTTGTTAATTTAGTTGGTAGATTAGCTACTAGTTTAGCGCTAAGATACGAGTATGTTATATTTTATTTTATTTTTTAATTTTCTGGCGGTTTTGTGAATGTATTAATGTTGGGGGTATTGTATTTAAAAAAAAGAAAATTGCGGGTTGTACCGAGATTACGAAACACCCTGTACAAAATCCGATAATTTTATATTCCTAAAATAATTTATAAAAACTTTTTTTACTTACCTGTCGCTATTTAGGTATTATGGAGGAAACAGCCTGTATACGTATCTTTTGTTAGTTGATCTTAATTGTTAGTGTTTTTAATTGGCAATTATTTTTAATCTCTTTATTACTAATTTATTGAAACAGTGCATTAGAGGAATTTATCAATTATTATAAACAACTTTCATTACAGGAGTTAATATAAAACAACAATGGATAGTATTATACTTTGTCATAATTTTGTTTTCTCTGTGTATCATGCGGAACTATCTATTTAACAATGTTCTGAATATCTATTCATTTCAACATTGAAGTAAAGGTGAAATCTAACTACTTATATTTTTTATTTAATAATATACATATGCAAATACATTTATAGATCCTAATAATTTAATCTTATTTACAAAAAACAAAAACATACATATATTTGTATATACAAAAGCAAAATAAAATACATTTGTAACCATTTTTAGCCATACAAAAATAAATTACTTGCTTCAACTGTGAAATAATTTTTATAGCGAACAGATACAAGTGATAATATCAATTGTAAAACATTTAAGGAGAAGATGTTAAAGAAAGAAACCTAGATGTGACACGTTTACGAGAGCGATAACCATCTTGAGCCAAGAAACCCTTAGGTGGTTAACGCGTCCACGTTACGTAACGTATGACTCGCGAAAATGTTGCCGCATTGATTTTCTCTAGCGACACCAGTCCTTTCGGCATCAAGGAAGTCGTTGACGGAATTTAATACGGGACTACAAAGGGGCGTCTTTATAAATCCAACGTTATCGTTTACCACCTTAGTAGCTTCGATATCATTATTTTCTTGCGCCTTCTTCGTACTGAATTCTTGTAAAATCCTCATTAGACTGGAGTGCTCCACCTTACCCTGTTCGTCTTTCGTCGGCAACTCTCCGAGCGATATCGGCTCGAATGCGATGTCCTCGATAATTTTTTCTGGCGAAGGCGGTGGCGTCAAACTCATCGGAGTATCTTTTCCGGTCGATGTGATTTCGACTTCGTTCGATCGCTGATGAGCTGTCTCGGCAGCGGCCCTATTGATCTTCTTGACTAGGGATTCTTGCCGTCTCACTGGCGGTTTTGGTGGCGGTTCGATGTCTTCTTCGTTGACGATTAAACTCTCGATATCGTTCAGCACCTCCTGTTCACTCCGCACGGGTTTCGTTTGGCGCGGCAGACTTGAATCTTTCGGATTGTAATGCTCGATAATCTTCAGATCCCAGTCGTCGAGACCGCCAAAAGAATCGTCACTCTCTATTTCCGCCAGGGGAGCTTTAGCGTTACTCAATTTGTGTAGGAGCAACTGAGGCAATGACGATCCGAAACTCCTGCATCTGGTTATGTAATCGCGTTTATCCGACAATGTGGACAATTTCTTGGTCTCGCCAGGAAGGGAATGAACAGATTTCCTTATCTCTGAATCCGATAATTTCTCTAGCGTTTCGCCATTGCCCGCCAAAGTGAATTTCAATTCGCTATAATTCGGCAAGGAGACGATTGACAGGTTTTTCCTCCTCTTAGACTCTTTGTTGTTCTGCTTCTGTAGCGATTTCGGAGTGGAAGTACGTTTCGGATGGCTGTGCCTATGATTGGGATTTTCACAGCCGGGGCAATCGTATATTATGGTCTTCTTCACGAACAGTTCTTCCTCAACTGGCTTCTTCTGTTGAAATGCTTGGAGACCGCTCTTCGCAACGGCTTCTATTTTTTCTCTTATCCCTTTCTTATTCTTCCTTGGTGGGGGCGTAGGCGTTTCATTTTCGTTGAAGACGAAAGCTAGTTTAGCATCCTTAAGTTGAATCTCGCTTTCGTCTGGGACTTCTAATGACACGTCGGTCCAATCTGAAGATTTAGAGTTTAACAGTGGCCGAGGGGGTCTCTGAGGGACTGCTCCATTTAATGGTGCTGTTTCACATCTGAAAAAAAGATAAATGTATTTAGAGATTTTAGTATACTAAGAGCAAAATCAGACAAGATCTAATTTTTAATGCTGTTAGTGCTAAGTGTTATTGTATTTGATGTTAATGATAAGTTAGATTAACATTGTGGTAGCTGTAAAGAACAGTTACATGACTATCTTTCCAGGTTTATTGTAATTATTATAATTAGACGTATAGTTTTCGAGTTTGAGGTTTTTACATCTGCTCTGGAATTCTAGTTATAGCGATAGTACTTGGGGCTTTATTTTAAGATTGGTTTTTGCGTTTTTAGACAAAACAAATTATTGGATTTCATGCCGTAACATACTAATTTATTTACTGCCAATGTATGTGTAGAGCTTTCTTGATATACTTTAAAGCATGTTGCAACTCTTTTTATTCACGTGTCATAGTTGTAATGGTGGTATTTGCAGTAAAGAATGCTGTTTATTTAGTTTAGAACATTAGCAATGTTGATGTTGATACCCTTGCACTGAGAAAAATTGATTGTACAAATTAGATTATAAATCCCTTTATATTAATTACTAAAATAATTATTACCAAAACGATAATCTCTTGTTTATTAATAGTAAGATAATCAGATTTTAAAATATCTAAAATAAAGGGACAACCTGGATTTTACCATCTACATTCAACTTACATAAATAGTAATATATTCTATTGCTGAAATCGTGTATAATGGCATGGATTATATGGATAGTACACTGTTGAAAATTTTAACACTTTTTTGACTAACTTAATAGTCAGGAGAGGTCCACACTCTTTTCGTGTTATTTTGTCGAGAACTATAGAAGTTTAAATTTGACGAGCAAAGGTAGTCAAGTATTGTCTATTGCTAAGGGGTTATTTTGTTCAACTGACACGTGGAATTATAAAATACTTCTAGTCACATTTTATTTGATCTAGACTAGACAAATTTACTAGCTGTTTAACTAAATGAATGCGATCTATTGGGTGTTTTAACACCATTTTCTAAACACAACGTCTTTTTAATATGCAACTCCTATTTCTTAGTGCTATAATATCCTCTCTTTAAGACGTTTTCTCAATTATAAATATGCAAAACCACTCATTCACAAGTTTTGGTTTCAACTAAACGTACCAATTTTAAAATGATTTTTTGAGAACCATTATAAAATTGCGTAAATAGATGTTCCCAATACATCTTTAAGATGTTGAAATTTTTTATGCCCACTGGAATTAACGTTTAATAACACGAGGTTACACTTTGCAAGTCAGTCACATTCGGTGGTTTGTTTGGATATGTTAATACAGAGAATCAAACACGAAAACAGATACACGTGCAATGCAGGTGGTGCGTATAATGCAATACTGTATTAGAATAGGTGGGGTTTCTATATTTCTATCCGAGCGAAAAATTCTGATTGGTTGACGCTTCTCAATGTCTAGAAAAATAGTCAATCCTCATATCTGAACAAAGAATTCACACGAAATTTCTAGTAGTTCTAGTAATTTCTGTTCTATTAAATACGCGTAGTCAACACGTCTGGCAAAGTTTGGGAAAATCAACACTAAAATATTTGACTAGCGCAAAATTAACGCCAACACCGTAATATTTTCAACAGTGTAATGTTATTTTTTGCAATATTATCGGGTATTCGACGCATATCCACTTTCTACAATAAATTTTTATAATGCGTTGCCCACCCCTTGCCTTATTCATCGTCGAACTTTACCGATGAAACCGACCAATAAGACGGCATTACTTTGCCGTTTAAAATTACCGGCACATGTTTTAGTACGTCTCGCTGATTCCTGTTTGTGTCTGATTGTTGTGTATCTTGTGATTTCAATTATAAAAAAAATGGATGCAAACGTGGAGTAAAATGTTAATCGACTGAAGTTTGTCACAATTAGTAAACATATTTAGTAACTACCTAAATAGATCATATAATATACTTCGTAGTGGATGCTTACGTTTTCATAGAAAATTAACCTAACACTTGCGTACTTGTGATGGCTTTGTTTTACTATGTTAATGAGGTAATAGTACGTTAGAATTTTGCAAATTGCCTTGTTGGTATAACATCAGGGGTTTTCAAATCAGATTGATCCGATCGTGATTTTGACGTTCAAAAACGGAGCTAGATCAAAAGTGTCTGCGTTTGATTCAATGAATCCACGTCGGCTGTAGAGTAATCTGAAGGATCTTCGATCACAATCCGATCGATTAGATTGTAATTTACGAAAACGCCTATTATAAATTACATAGTATATCTACTCTAAACATTACATTTAGTTTTCGTTTTTAATTCCAGTTTGTTACTTATCTACTATGCAGTGTTAAAATAAACCTGGATCTTCCAAGATCATTCTTACTTTTATCCCTTCAGTAACGAGAAATGTGTATAGTAATTTACTTGATTGTTTGTGTTTCAGCAGATGTCTTGGTTATTATATTGTGGTTGATTCTAGCAAAATATTAGGTAGAGTCATATTTTGGTTGAAGAAGCTACATACAAGGGCTATTATTTGGAGTAAATTTAACGCAAGAATTTGAAAACAATGAAGAAATAACAGTTTTAGAATGATTTTGCAGTAATTATGTGTAAGTGTACATTCTTTTGTACACATTTTAAAACTAGGATAACATCAACTTCCTTTCGAGTTTTTACATAGGTATGCAAAATAAAATTACGTTTCAATTTATGTGTACATAATTTAAGAAATCTATTTATATTTTTACTTTATTAACTTCGTGCAAAAAATAAATGCTATGTTCGCTTCTACTTTTTCTTTTAAACCTTATATTGTATGGATTTATTTGAAGTTTATTCTTTCTTCTTCGACAACTTTATGTCCACCCCTTATTTAATAACATTTATATAGATTTGTATATTTGATACAAAGTGAAGCGATATGCTAGCTTTGGTATATAAGACTATTTCCAGCAGCAATGCTTGTAACTTTCAAACCTTATATACATGATCATAATGCAGAGGATAATGTAAGAAACATGGTTTCTCGAAATTTGCGCATACAAGTAGTTAGTAAAAATGAATACAATGTGCCTTTTCGATTTTTTAATAGAGAAAATTTAATACTTTTTGGCTATAATGGCTCTAAACAAAAATAAAATTAATATCACAATTTTCATTGCGTAATATCCTACTTTCCGCATGCGGGAATTGCAAAATACCAGGTATAGCACTATATTTTACCAAGGTGTACAGCTTCAAGTATGTATACGACTTTCTTCGTATAATACTTTAGGTTGACAAAGAGCACTGAAGATCCTTGGTAAGGTGAAAGAAATATATGCTAATATCAACCGAATGTTACACATATTTTAAATGTAACCTAATTATTAATTAGCGTCAGTTAATTAACGTATGTACAGTGGCTTAAAGTCGTCCTACAATAATTGTTATCCTTTATAGATAGATTAATAATTCTTAATGAGATTTCCTTCTTAAATTCTCATTCAATTATTCTTACACTTATTAAGTATATGTACGACTTTCTTCATATAATACATTAGGTTGACCAGTAGCACTGAAGATCTTTGGTAAGGTGAAACATATGTATGCTAACCCGGGCTAACAGGCACGCCCCTAATACAAACACCATTACCCAGGCACAAATACAAGAGCAATCGGGTCTGTAACAAATTTTAAAAAGCCTTACAAGCAAACCGAAAAACAAATGTGGCACCCAAAAATTATTTTTCATGAGATTGTTTGGTTTTGCCTCACAACTTAGTTTTAAGAAAACAGAGGTTGTCCAAACAGCTTGTAATGGTTTTTCTATAGAAAAAATAAATATTTTATAATGAAATTGCTGGTATTTTACTTAAATTACTAAAAAATACATTAAGAGTTATTTATATTTTAACTTCCGGTGTTCCAATTAGCCAGCCACTAGTTTTAAAGCAAACAGAGCTGAAAAACAAGATATGCTACTATTTAACACATCGCGTCGGGAATGACAATAAATACTTTTTTAAGGCATTTGCAGTTTTAAAAAAAAAAAAACTTATTTTGAGATTTTAAAGTACTACTGCGCTTCTGACTTTGGTTTAAAAAAAATAAAACCTCCGTATTTTTCTTCTCTAGAATAGTTGAAACTCAAAAACTTAGATCTTTTCTCTCCACTTTATGGTACTTGATGATCTTTTTCACATATATATCATAAGTACTGTCATTATTTATTGTTTATTTATTATTTATATACATGTGTACATTAAATGCCAGGGTCACAATTTTTTCAATTTCTTTCTATAAATTCATTATTATTATTATTTTGTGCCATGTATGGATAAATTGTACCTAACCTCTGGTATTTTTTTAGCAAATAAAAACTTTTAAATTTAAATTTAACTTTTTAGCTCACGATGAAGGTTTTTATGGCATCCCCAATCCTAATCAAACCTAGGTTTTTTATCTTATGATCTTTCTAAACGGGTTGTAAAGAAGAAATGGTATACCAGAAGGACATTCATTGTTTGACGGTTTGATTAAAATCAAAGTACTTTACATATTTATTGTAGGTACCAATTCCTCAACAAATTTTACGTACAGTCCGAATACAGAATAAAAACTAATATTTCTTATTTAAAATAGCAAACGTGGTAACACTCATTAGAATGGTACATGTATCTATCACAAACGTAATCATTATACCGGCTTATTGAACACAAAGAAGAGATAACTGCAAGCGTAATTAGGATACTTATTAAAATACCAGGAAGTCATATAATTCCCACAAACAAAACCAAAATTTTAAAAGACGCTGGAAACAGTGTCACGCAAAAAGCATAACACATTATGCAAAATACTCCTGAAATAATCTCACAACTGTATATATAATATATCTACCTACAATATCTAGCAGGCACTACACACACTACCATAGCAAAATTCAAATTTAATCGTCGACAATATCCGGCCGATTTACATAAAATTAAAGTTAAAGAATTAGCCTTGTGTATCTGTTGGAGTGAGAGAAGCAGATCTAAACCATATAATGATATAATATTCGAATGTCCAACTTATATAAGAGGCACAGAAATAACAAAACAGGCTTTACCTGGTAGTGTGACCCACGTTTTAACATATAACACCAATAATATTTACAATGTATTAATAGATCTTCTTAAAGATGATAATGGTATGCAGTACCTGCACTGCTTATAGTTTCTAAGATGGTGTTCGGATTATAAGAATTCGTAGTTAAATAGAGAGGGCACAGCCACGCAAAACTGTACAGGCTGCCCCATTTTCGACACTTTTGTAGGGTATCATCGTAATTGTTAGTGCTATCAAAAGAGTAATATAGGTGCCATGTGCTCTTTTTTGATCAAATTTAAAATGGTAAAATCCAAATTTGGTCATTTTCGCTCGCTTAAGAGATACGGGGGAAAATCAAAAAATTGTAAATTTCAAAATTACCCTATATAGGTACTCTTAGTTAAGAGAGACACAGAAAAATATTTTATACAAAAGTTTCTTTATTTATAATGATTGTTGAAGAATCTGCCGCTTTCAGAATAAGGATACAGGGTCACTTAAAAAAATTATCAGGCCTGACCAATTGTTTCTTTAATACAACATTATGTGTATTTTAATCTAAAAAGATAACATTTTAAATTCTCTTTACAAAAATATAACACACCATAGATGATATTAGTTTTCTACGCGATTTATTTAAACATTATTACTTTAAACCACAGTAGGCTAGTAGAAACAAAACTATGTTGACATTATAGCAGGAAGGACATTACATGTGTGAAATAATGTTTTGCACATAGTAGGTGAGCCTTTTTGGAAGTAATATCCACCGATAAAAATAATATTATTTACAGTGTGTCCACGAATGGAGTTGACAATAGGAATAATAGACAAAGAAAATGAATCGAAATGGAATGAATTGGAATGGCTTGGTCTGAAACTTATTTATCATTTGCTTTCGAGTTTTTAAAACCTCGTAGGCCTTTTCAATTAAGTCAAAAATGTTTTAGTTTCCGGTAAAGCACGTTTTCTGTTCACAGTATGTTAAAATGTTGTTCAGAATAAAAAGTTGACAGTATGTACATTTTCAGAGTCATCGGCCTACTTTGATAAAATCTATTGTTTATCAATTTAATTTCAAGTAAAGTACTGTTTGCATTTACAGTACGCCAATATACTTACTAAGAAAAATGCGTAAAGCAAAAACTTATAGAGTTATGCAATCACACTGACTGGTTTACTTTGATAATCATGATTAACTTTTCCGCCTCCACAAAATTATCAAAGAAAGCCGATGACTGAAAATTTGTATACCGTCATATCTTTTCATGCTGAACAATATTTCTTAGTAATATTTTGGCATACTGCTAACGGAAAAGATACTTTACCTAAAACGAAAACAGTTTTGACTAAGCTACAAGGCCTCCTGGATTTTAAAACCTCGAAAGGAAAAGATAAAAAAGTTTCAAATCAAGCAGGACTTATTTCCCAAATATTAAATTCCAATTTTTCATCTATCATACCTATTATCAACTCCATCCGTAGACACACTATATTTCAAATGCCTAAACAATATTAAATTTAGTGAATTTTGATAGTCATTATGATAAAAGACCATATCTCCCAGGTTTTTACTCTTAGTATCCTCTTTTTAATTTTTTAATATAGGTTTTATCCTCTTTTTAACTTTTAGATTATTGTTTGTTGTCAACTGTTTATTCGGTTTTTGCTTTTTTCATTAATTTCAGTGTTTTTAACTAACATAGTTTTTACCTTAGGCAAACTGGTCTAACGAACCGCCTTTCCTTATTTCTAATTTATACCCAAGCTATTTTAATCACTACTAATAGAATCATCAAAACTAACTGTATATAAAATATTACACAATAATAACAAAGATAAATCAACAAATCATTTGTGATAATATGCAATTAATTAATATTAAGTTATAACTAACTATAACAATAAATGGTTTTCGTTTATGTAAATGTACAGATTATATTTGCCTACATTTTGAACTAAATCGTGCTAACATAGAACATTGACTATATAATCTGTAATCTAAACTGGAGTGGATAGTCCCTTTCGAATGCGCTCGTTAAACAGACCTAAATACATATTCTAAACATGTATTACTTACAAATAAATTACCACAAAAAGAAATTAAAAGGAAACCTTATACCGAACTAGCGTTAATAATCATTTTAGCTAATCGGTTCGTTTAACTAGCGTTACAATAGAGAAAGTACAGACAGAATACACAAAACGCTAAACTTAATTATCAATATTTAGCACAAACGCTAGGAGGAAACCATGCAAAAGCGTTATACCGCCGATGAAAAAGAAGTAATGAGTGGAATGGATATCGGAAAAGGAAAAATGTATTTCTAGGACATTCACACTGCTTGTTTTAGGTTACCCAAGCTCAATAATGTGTAAATTCGTTTTACCTTTTAGCCTGTTTTTGTTCTAGGTGTGGATCCGATTTCCATTTCGGTTTTAACTGTAAAAAAAGAAAATATATTATTGTGCATATAAGAAAAAATATTTGAAAAGATTAATATTTTGGTTGCCTACAAGATAAATATTATTTAAGATGAATATTGGTACTCGTCCCAATAGCGTGAATTATAAATTTCATTTTTTCTTTGTCACAGACATCTTTTCTTTTTGATAGTTTATGGATCCCTTTAATGACCGCGAGTTATAACGGAACGTTAAATAATGATATACCTCATTGAAACAGTAGAAAATGAAAAGTTTTCATCAGAATTCAACAGTTACTTGTTTCATTCAAAATTTATTTTGGGTAACAACATTCGAAGAATTATCCACATTAATATTTAAAGGTAACAACTATTCCATTGTAATTTCACCTCAAATTGGAATTGGTATGAGTCGCCGTTATGATGATCACAGGTCTTATACGAAATATACCTGGCAAATAGATAAATATGTAATGGTCATGTCTGCCATGCATTGAATTTATGTTAAATATATATTGTTACTATAGCGAAATAGCAGAGCTGCCATCTTTACGACAATTTCTGTACTCATGCAACATATTCATTGTATTTGCTACTACATGGGTAGAAATCTTTGCTATAATGTTTAGATCAGGGCATGTACTTGAAAAGGTTTGAGAAAGGGCAACATTATAATTACATTAAATGAATTGCGATTCTGGTTAGCCTAATCCTTGTTTCTGAATAACCCCGACTTTGTTAACTGAACAATATTTATCGTTTAACTGAACTTGTTGGGTTTGCTAAGCTCCAAGAGAAAAGATAACAGCAATATAATCTAATTTCTGATTGATTATTAGGAAGCCATGAAACCTACGCCGTATTAAGTATTCCATGGTAAATTATCTAAAGGCTGAATCTATCAAGATCGAAGCCAATGAGGTAAATAATACAATGTTGACATAAGGCTAGTATACGCAGAAAAACGATTTCTTAATTGAAATAAAAATATTTTCTTGACTATATTTACTTAACACAAGTAAATATTTACTTCATTCAGGGAAATATTATAGGTTTCAGTAATTGTACCACTTCTTGTATAATATTTTATTTTCTTGAAATATTACTGAAACCAAATAGTAATTTTCTTCGTGGAAATATTTTAAATACATAAATTTAGTTAATCGGTAATGGTGGAAATTGTATATGTCCAAATGAATACTTTAATTGATTCTTATTGGTGATTTTAGACCATCTGATCTAAAAATGGGGATGCTAACAAACGCGTACGCGACACATAAGCAAGTGAGTGTTTAAATCAACTATATATTTATTTAAATATTCAAGAATTTACTATTCTTCGCCGAAGTAAATACTTGTTTGCGTATATATGAACGTGCCGCCTACTTGACCAGAGTGATAATCACTTGTATCAAGTAATCGTTTTTCTGTGTACTTTATTTGTAATTGTACTGACTTTGTGTGAAATAAACAGTTTTCTGTATAAGCAAATGATCAATAAGTTAAACTCTTGAGTTAGTGGCCATATTTTATTCTAAGTTAAACAATTTGTTTCGACTATTACTTTACATATTTTCTTTACGTACGTTTCGATGATATTTATATCTTTTTCAAAAGCCGTATTTACCATTAGGGAACAACCTTATTTTATTTTACATTGTATAATCTTTTACTTATGTTTTAAAGCTTCAATTAAATTAAGTTACATGAATTGTTAAAAATAAGTTACAATTACTAGAAGATTATACGATATAAAATAAAATAAGGTTGTCCAATAATGGCAAATATGTCTTTTGAAAAAGATGGTATATAAATATCATTAAAACGTACTTTTTTTAACTGAAAATTGTTGCTTATTGTTTGATCAATTTTTTGATTCAACTAATTTTTCCTGACAAAATATCGTTTGATGGCCAAACAATCGAATATATTAGGCTATACAAATTATTCCTGTAAACTTCTCTTAGACCCCTCACCACAAACTGCACTAAACTAGACGTACGTTTCGATAGCAAAGCTATCATCGTCAGCAGATAGGAGAAGTTTACAGCATTACCAGTACCACAGTTTGGAGTATTTTTGTTAACCCTGATTCCTGACGATATCCTAAAGGCCGCTTTACAGTTCGCAATTTTTTGTATTGCGTGCAATAAAATTGCGCGCAATGAAATATTAGAACACGTTCTATTCCGTGCAATACCAATAAGATTGCACACAGCTGATCGAAATCCATTGAATGCGCATGCGCTATTTATATTGCACGCAATTTTATTGCAAGCAATACAAAAAAATTGCGGACTGTAAAGCGGCCTTAAGGCATAAAACTACTTGGCTAAATTATATATTTTAATAAAGAAATTGTGAGAAGAAATCCCTGTATGTTCTCATATAGAATTATCTATAAACGCATTTTGAAATTATCTAGAAAACAAGATCTGTTGAAAGAATAATACCTATTAACAACATTTGATGTATGTCACGATGGAACAGACATTTATTGCCTGTTAACAATACACCTTATTATTTCAAATACATACCCACCTTTAAAATACAGATATTATTCACGATTATCTCTGAAAACGGTGTATTGTTCATTAAATAATTTACATTACAATTAAACCTCCCAAAATTGCAGGGTATGTGAATATTGCCATCTGTCACAAGCAAAAAAACTTGTTTGTTACCATTTCAATATAGATTTTAAAAAGCGATTTTAAGAAAAATCAGTTACAATTTTTTTTAATATCTGGAAATCGTTACCACTCCTTGAAAGCACTCCCATTACAAACTGCAAAAGATCTTACAAATGCAAAGTAACGTTATTTAAACAGAATCTGTTTTAGTCTACATAAATCAAAATTGAGGTCTGTTTCCAAACATCTCACCCAAAAATATTTTACATACATCAGATGGTAATTGCGACATATTGTAGAGTTACGATATCCTATGTATACACACACGCCAGGGCTCTTAAAATTTCGAGAACGTGGATTGTGTTTATTCGATTTTCAATATACAACTACTAAAAATAGGAAATTCTATAAACTGATTACTGACGCTAAAAGTAAAATGAAATATCTGGTAATTGTTATTGCAAATAGTTTTGCAAAGAATTACACAAACAAAATTTATGAACGTTTTCTGGTTTTTGTTACAAAAATTGCGAAACGATCAACCTGTTTCATAATATTATAAACTAAGTAGTGGCAATTCAGCATTATTTAACATGAACTGGTAGATATAACACCAAAAACAATATAAGTATGTAAATCTCTATAGCGCAGAAACGTTATCAAACTTCATTAGAAATTTTGATGATATGCACCGTTAGTCGTTAGTCAGAATCAAATTGCTCTCCTAAACATTGTCACAAAAATGTCGAAATTATAAAATATCCGCTTAAAAAAAAATAAAACGTGCATAACGAACGAAAAGAAACTTTTAACGGTATTAAGCTGCTTTCCTGCAGTATCTGGGCCTGTCACGAACAGGCTTATTAAATAATAACTCCTGCAGCTTTGTTTAAGCCGTTTTTGGTATTGACTTTTCCGAGTATCGGTGTTTGTATTAATAGGACATGCCAATGGCATCCCATTCTGCTCTCGCACTAGAATTTAGATGGAAGTAATCCGTCGAATTTAATGAGCGTCACTGTTCGAAATTGTATTATTCCGAAACGGTTCAATTTCAGGAGTTTTACGGAGCCAAATGCCCACACGACGTGAAGTAGAAAATATATTTAAGCGTTCCTATTAGGGTATAATTTATTTCGCGTTTGTCGAATGTAATCAAATCGGATATTAGGAGAAAAATTTATGTTATATTTGACAAGAGTGAAGGAAATTCAGAAAACCATTACTAAAACTGATGAAATACTGCTACCTATTACATAAAATATCGAGATTTTTTCATTTATATTATAATATCAAATAGAAATACGACTCAAACGGAAGTTGAAGCCCTAATATGTGCTGTTCGTAAGTTATATGGAAGTAAAAGATACCAAAATCACGAAAAAATAGAACTGTTAAAGTAGATCAACTTTTTCGGTATATAAATCCTTTAAACACAAAAATTTGTAAAAAATTGAAAGTACTTATAACTAACTATAGAAGAATACTTCCTAAATCACACACTCCAAGCATACCAGTAATCTAACTTACAATCAATTGATATTTTACCGATAAAAAAGAAAAAGCTTGGGTTTTCAATAGTTTTGGGGTGCAATGTACCGTTAATTTGGCTCTAAATTTTACCTGAAGTTTCTCTAGCTCTGTTATAAAACAAAAAACGTTCTACACTTGCCAGTATATTCTATGGTTATAATGCAAATATTATGATAATGAAAATATTCAACAGCGAACCGCAAGTAATGGAAATCTTTAAACCATACATTATATTTAGAACCGAGCCTTCATTTTCTGCAACACACGATTACATTCAGTAAATCAGTTTTTATGTATTGCGTATATGTAGAAGAAAAAAAAAATTCTGAATGGTGAGATGAGTTACTCTGTATGTAATGCCTCTTTCTAGTTACATGATGAGCATCACTTAAGCAGATTGTACTACTAATGTAAGAAAGGTCAAAATGGATGCCCTTTCAACAAGTTATAGGTTTTTCAAACGAAGTGAAACATATCTTTGAAAATATTTAGCCAAATCTAATGAAATTTTAATCATACTGTGGCGCAACCAGCTGAAAAAAAATCTTATTAGGAGTATACATTTTCAAGTGAAAAACATTTTACACTTTCATTCAAGTAGAAAATATGCCTTTTTAGGTCGATCTTCTTTCGGCAAATTTATTAGATTCAACTTTAAATATATACCGAAGACACATTTGTTCATCCATACCAAACTGTGACATTTCCTAGTTGATTCAGACATTTAGAGGATAATAGAATGATTTTTTTTGATCCCAATAAATCAATAATAAGAATTAAGAATCGCAAACATGTTCGTTTTATGGTGAAAACAAGGAAAAGTGACGAAGAAACAAGCGTAAGGAAATCGGTGAATTCTCACAGAATTGATGCTTCTGAAAAATGTCATTTTCCACAATTTCTGCACGATTTTCTTAAAAACTGTTAGTGATTATTCTTTTATATAGTAGCAAAGGAATATTTATTAAAAAAAAACATTTGAAACAAATAGTAATATAGGTAGGCAATTTTTTCCTTATGAAAAAATATAGCTTTGACTTCAGTGTAGCAAAGTAAATTTTCTTTATTTGAAATAGTAAAGCATATTATATAAAGACTCCAGCTGTTGTCCACGGTATGATATCATCCTCATAGATTTTCCGTAAATATGAAATTATAGGTGCAAACAGATTGACCAAAAATCAGTCAAAACCACTACACAACAGTTGCCCGTTGTCCCTCCATATTGATTCGCAAAAATCTAGGACCGCCGTATGCAATGGGGAAACTGTTTTGATAATAGTTCCTAAGAAATATTTATCTGGCAACTAATAGATAAATATTTGATAACTATGGCTGCCATGTAGAAAACTTGAATCGAGTATGGCAGGTTAGTGTAATGAAATAGGAGAACCACCATCTTTACGACAATGTCAGTACTCGTATAATATGTTTTACGTATTTGCAAGCATAGGCCAGAAAACTTTGCTGTTATATGTTTATAACATCATTAAATTATAATTTATGTAATACAATTTTGACGTAAGTCTACTACTGCCTTGTCTGTAACTATACTGAGTTTGTATCTATATCTAATTCATATAACGTATTTTTTTTCAAAGATATAAATTTTTTGCGAAAAATAACTGTTAAAAATAATAGCCTTTGTGACAAAATGGTACTAGCCTCCTCAAGTTGTTTCTTAGGTGATCGTTTGTTGTTTCGATGAACCAATTAGCCAGTTGTTTCAACTAGTGATTTTCTATGAGTTTTCTATGAGCTTCTGTATAATGAGTAGCCTAGTATCGAAATCAGCCAAATCTACTTGGATGAATTTTTCAAAAAAGTAAAACACTATTGTTATATAAAAATGGGGCAATGTAAAATTATACTTAGTAGGTACAAAGCTAAACCTGGACGACTGGTAAGCGAGGAGATCGTATATTTTTCCTTTGATATAAACAAGCAAGTCGACAGGAACTATAAAAAAGCACGTGTTCATTTATGAGCCATGTTTATAAGAGAAACCTTCCTTTTAGAAATAATAAATTTTGTGTTAGATTTTCGCCTAAAATATGAATCATTTCGAAATAAGATTTTAAAATATTTATTATTTCCCAACATTAATGCCACTTCATTTTTACTAAATTTACTAAAATTTCTTAATGTCAAAAGCGCGCAGTAATTACCGCTAATGTATGATATTCAAACAAATGCAGCAAAACTTTTTGGCACAGTCTACAGTTACAACTTTCTTAACAAAAATTAAATTTCCCATAATTATTGTTTAGTAATTTCAACATTGAAACACGACATTACCAATGGCTTTATATTAGAGTACTAGTTATTTTGATGTCTTTCTGTTGAAGTTACTAAAAGTAATTGTGGGCAAATTTTGCCAAGAGGGAAACTTTCAGTTATTTGTATGTTGAAATGATTTGGCGAAATTGACAGGATTATGCAAAGAAAATCGAAAATCAAGAAAATTTGTAGTGTCAACTCGAAGTTGAACGATCTATAGTTATATTTATTACCTTAATGGAGATTATTACGAAAGATGGGCCTATCTTGAGCGATATTTTTAGTTGCCGGTAATAATTTACTCAGCAAAGATATTGAACACATATGTGCAAAACCTAAATAATAAGCAGGGCTGAGGGAATGTAAGTAACGAAAATAAATCTTCAATTATTCCTATACTATATTATAGCTACCGCAATTTGAAAATTTCAAAGTAAGATTAAAAAATACGTCGCGTCGGTACGATATCAAAGACCGATGCTTATGTATACACCCTTTGATATGTTTTTAGTTCTTTCTATTTTATAGATTGAATGTTTTTCTGTTTGCTTGAAATGTCGGCTTTTTTGCTTTAAGAAGCCGCATTTGTGCATACGGGCGAAATATCTTTTGTAAACAACGCTACTTTCGAGGAAGTTTATTGAGAATAGTCCAGCTTTAGCTTTGTACCATTGTACATACATTGTATAATTGTTACCTAGACGACATTTACTTGCAAAATATATCGACCAAAATGAATATTTAGACCAGGGATCCCAATCCGCAGCGCAACTTTTAATGTGGTTCATTTCATCGACTTTAGCATGAGACGTCTAAGTTAACCAACAATAAACTTATTAAGATCAAAGTTGAGAGCCAGGATAACTAATTAACATCTGAATGACTGCATGAATTTAGCTATAACTAACCTATATAAATGCAGTGTCAGGCTTCACATTAATGCTTTTCTTATATTTAATTTGTAATTGAATTATTAAAAATGAACTACACATTTTTGTTGATAAATTACATTTTTTTGTGCATTACCTTTTTTTTCCTGTAAGTTTAAACTGAAATATCATAAGCAATATTTATATTATTATTATTATTACGTGTATCGCCAAAAAAAAATTAAATACTTAGATGGTTTAAGCCAGATTAAAGGTTGGGCACCACTGATTTAGACTTAAGCCTATGCATAGCAACAAACATATTAGTATTGTTTCACAACTTGGATGTGTGAAAATACCCTTAAAATTATCGCACTGAAAAACTAATAATTAAAACGTGATGATAAAAAAGCATTGTCGCGCTTTAAGTTGGGATCTCATCGGTGAATCAGGAAGCATGCTTATAATTTGATGTGCCTTTATTTGCCCATAGGGTCGTTATGGTCATTTACGTGAAAAATTGTTACTGAAAAACTCAAGCGAGTACAATAGTGAATTATATTGATAAATAAAATAATGAAAAATAAGACAAAATCGAATGTGAATCATGAAATAACTGATATATTCTAATAGGTGTTTCAAAAGTGAAGTAATATTGTCCTCGAAGCTAAAATGCGTAATTCTTTTTACAAATTCGACACGACGAATTGTGGAGCACTTTGCGTAAAACGTACCTTTATTAAAATGATTTTATTTTCAGTTTAAGAAAACAATATCGTTAATGGAAACTGTTTTATTCCAGGATGACTTTTCTAAACCGCAAAGCTCAAATGCTCAACTTGCAAAGCATTAAACGCCTTGCAGCTGCGACCGTTTGGTTGAAACTTTATTTTTTTTAATTTCAACTTCGCAAAGTTCATTGAGTGTAAATTTCTGTATGCGCTATCGTAGTTCCTTCAGCGGCAAGAGTGTTCTTATTATATTTCTTCCTTCGTTTCATTGTCGGGATCTCTAGGTTTAACGCATTCATTACACCGAAATGCAAAATGTTCTTACCAAAAAAAAAATTACTTGGTTTTACATAGTTTGGTTAACCCTTGAAATCGCCTACTTGACGTTTACTGACTACTTCCACTTTGTTATTTTATTTCATGACGAAAGCGTATTTGAATGGATACTAGGCACGATCCCATTTTTTAATCGCAGTGTCACCTACAAAATTCTCTCGGGGCTTTTGTGAAGGGCGAATGGAAACTGTAATTGCGGCCGCTTTGAAAAATCCCGCTTCAATTACCGACAATAAGTCATGCATTAATGAAAAATACACACTCCCGTAAGTGTATTTTAGCACGAGTGGCAGAGAATTATGAACTGATTGCATTTCTCTTTGATCGGTCACTAATTCAATAATATAGGGAACATCGCGTTTTATCGGGAACGACATTTGTATGCATTTCGTTGCTCGAATAATACGATTCGGCGTTATGAATACAGGTGGTAGTTTGTTACGAAATTGTTTCAGCTTCATTCATTTGTGTTTCGCGGGCATTATGTGTAATTGTGATACACAAGAATTGTTACATGAATATGTAAATTGGTCGATATGTAAATTATTCTTTCATGACAAGTTATACCTGTGTACATTCTAACTTCTTTTACTGCGTTTGTGCCACTTGATGTGTTCCCTATGAATTGTGTACTGTGTTAATTATGATTTCGATCAGTCACGATTGTAGTGTAACAGCAAGTAAAAATATATGGTTTTTAGGTATATTTTATACGTTATTTACTATTATCCTACTTGCCACTGTGTACAGATAAAAATAAAGATATAAATTTGTAATCCTAGCGACTTCTGTACACTATTCCTTCATATTGCTTCCTTATGCCTCTTTTTGCAAAGATAGTAGAAACTTTGGTTCTAGAATCAAACATACAAGGATTCTATTCACAGTTTAATAGACAATTACATCTATCAGATATACACAGGCAGACATTATGTTGAAACTTGTACATTGAAATATGTGGTCAAATCACATTGCTAAAATAAAAAAAAACAAATACTAAAAAAGAAAATGCGTACGGGTATATAATACATCGAAGAAAAAAGCAAAAGGCACTATGTGCAGAATTACAACTCGATGATTCAAAGTTCTATCAATATTTCAAAATATTCGTGTGGTAATTCAGCTATTTATTGAATAAAATTGAAAAATTGCATTACCTATATTAAGATCATAAACTTCGTAAAAAATATTACAGATTAGATTAATTGTGCAGTAGATCCATTTGTTTTTATATTATGCTCACTCCACAATTTGTATATGGAATCCGAGCCACCGCGCTACAAGCAAAGTAAAACATGTGATCTTGATGGACGCAGTCATATTGTGCCGCTAGTTCTGACATGGTACAAATATAATTAGGTATGCTCAAAGCGATAACGTTATTCTGCTGTTATTCCCAAATCACATCATAGATATCAGTTACTTACTTAAATTTTGCTAATGCACTCCATTAGAAACTTTGATAATTAATAAATAAATAACGGCAGAATAACGTTATTGCTTAGAGCATACCATGTGTATTTTTACCATGGGTTCTGATACCTTTACTCAGCGTTAACAAATTACGACTGCCGTTTTGCGAGCAAATTATTTAACTTACATCAGGTTACAGCTATGTGGGTAGAACTTATCGAAATTTTAACATTCGCTTAAGGCGTAAACATAGCAGATGTTTACGCCAGAATTCTGCAGGTTTTTCACAATTTGCGAACCACATTCTTGACAATAGACTGTAAAGAATTTAAACTTCGAAATTTTACATTTTTCAAAGGAAAGTCTTATTTTAAACAACTTAAAAGGCCTGGAGATTTCGATGCAGGTCAAAAATAAAAATAAATCTATTAATTCTCACATTACTTTTGAATCAACACCATTGTTCTTATATGTATTATAGTTCATCATGCATGTCATGCATTGCCTAGCGTTAGGTTGGTTTACTAAGTTACTTCTATTATTTTTGTTATTGTTATTGCTCTGTTTTTTAGAACAAAATGTCCGGGATTTCAAAATTTTAATTTTGTTTAGTCCAGCACAAATTATATTATTCTTAAATTCAAGTTTTCAATTTATTTATACATTGTTTGTTCGTATAGGTAATTTTTTTTTTTTTTGATAATAAAATAAAATAATATAGTAGTTTTTTATCCACCCAGCGACCTCTCTGATATGTGAAAGAATACTGTGAAAAGTTACCTGCTACCTGCTAGGTGGAACGGGACGCTTCTAGGAGCACCAAATCGGCTGTCAAAACAGTAAACCAGGCGCTTGCTAACGAATAAGAAATTTTCTCACCTAACGGGCGTGCCCCCAAAGCCCCTTCTCGGATTATTTAAATCTTAAATTTGAAAAATGGCAATTATCGAATGTCGTTGCCAACACTAAACGTACAAATAAAAGAATGTTTTAACACAAAACAAGCTTAACTCTTTATTTCTTTACAAAAATGCTATGTTATACCACTTTTGAGATTCTTAAATCACAGGTACGTATTTTGGAATCGTAAACACTATATAAAACAATTTATTTAATACAAAAATGCATGTTCAAACTTTCCTGTCACTTTAAATAAATAAAGTTAAAGAAACGTCGAAATAAAAAGAATAAATTTAAAATTCAGAGCCATCTACCCATAAATAGCAGAAACTAAATTTATTAGAAAACTAAAATCTGGATTATCGATATTTGCTAAGAATAACTATTTTATCACAGACCAACTCAGTGAATTTTGAAGACAACCGTTAAATATTAAAAATTCCTAAAATAACTAAAACTAATGACGGTCCATATAAATCTAACCCCAATTTAACGTATAGTGAACATAAATTACAAAAAATCTTATTTCTGGTTAATATTGAATTGAAGCTAATTAATTATTTTCTTTTTTAGGTCGGATCTACTTGATGGAATACTAATTTGACAGGGGCAGGCACACTCACTAAGCGACGGGTACAGGGTCAGTCAATAGCATGGAATGGTATTCTGGCCGGGATTCCTCGTGGGAAATTTTATAGAAAATTCTCGACAATTTTACAGGTAAAAGTAAGGATTTAAATTATTCAGGATATTAATCTTGATATTTTTTATGGTGTGGTATAAAAATCGTTATAGGAGTTCAATATCAACCGTGCTCTTTCGTGGCCACAGGCAGAATGAGGATTTAAACTAAGGTTTGAGGAGAATACAACCAAAGTTACCAAATAGACAAGCATGAACGAAAAGTGAAATAACTCAGCCCACAAAGAGTATACTTACTAATATTCGTCAATTTTAAGTTGGGTATTTATTGCTTTATAATTATTACTCATGTTGATGTTTCTTAGCACATATTAATAGAATATGATTTATTTATATATTTATTGGTATTACCAAAAAGTTGGTGGTTATATTATATATATAAACGATATTTATTCTACTTAAGTGACGTTATGTTTCCAATTGCCTTTTTGCGTATGAAACACTAAACGAAAATGAAAGGCGGTATCTACGTTCTGTTTTTAAGTATTTTGCCAGCAAAATAGCTACGTACTAATTCTCGTTGTCAGATGAATTAAGCTTTTACCCAGATGGGAGCTGTATTTTTGGCGAATTTCAGTGCGGAATCGCTTTCATAACGAGATATTTAGACGTTTAACATTTATGCAAATTGGAAAGGTTTTCGTTTCTACGTTCGTCCGCTCCGGTCCTATCATTTCGCGCAGGGATTACGGCTTAACGATCTGTCAGTTTTGTTTTACACAAGAACACATAAATCTCGCTGCACCGTAGACGCTTTGATTACGTAAGTCCGTACGCACACCTAACGATCGCAAAAGAACGAATCCAACACAGATACAAGGCGCAGCGTTCCCTTTTACGAATTCAAATGTGAATCGAACGATTTTGCCTAATGAACGACGAAAGCAGCAGACGAAATAGAACGGTCAATGAATCAGACATGCTTGTTAGTTAGATCTTCCGCTAACATTGACCACTTTGGAGCTTAGAGGAATCGTATGAAGTAAACGTAGAAAACTAGCTCTTCAATAAAAGGACATAAAATGCCTGTATAGGTTCATATAACTCTTGTATTTTTTGTGTTTAACATTTATTATATTTATTATTATCATTACTATATTCTTCAATAAAATGATTTGTTATAATAATGAAAACTAATTTACTTCATTCATGAATCTGGTTATTGCGTAATCAAAAATTGTAAATAATATTTTACCATAACATTGACACATTTCGTTCAGTCGATGAAAATTTACTCAATAAATGTAGATTATTGATATCGCATTTAGTGTTATAACAATGCTTGGCAAAAAAATACTCTTGCCATACAACGCATTAGTGAATAATGTAATTCAATCATTCTTAGAAAGTACTAACTGTTAAAATCAATAAACCAAATACAATGCCATAACTTTGACAAATTTTAATCTTCATTCATAAAATATAATAAATAAAATAACATATAATAGCATATTATTTAATTTAGTCAATAAGTATCACAATAAAGTGACGTTATTCCGTATATACTTATTTCTTATAAATATAATTTTATTATGGAAGACTTAAATAAAATTAAATCTACCTAGAATCGATAATCCAATCACTTAAATTTAACCTTCAACTGACAATAAAAGTTCTTGATCGCTTGAATCGAACCTAGGTCAGTATAGAAAGACAAATCTCCAGAGAGCAACGGCACTTGGGACCAGCTTTACTTCTGAATTGGAATTGCGAATTATAACCGGAACTTAGAAATGAAGCGGAAGTTACGCTCTTTTCCCCAGATTTGACCGAGACTCGAACACGTAACACTTAATTAGTACTCCTACTAAATATTTTCGTAGTAAATATTTTCTTTTGTAATTAAAAAAAAGATGTGTGTTGACAATATTCAAGCACGTGCTTATTCTTACTAATAGAATTTTTGAGTTTTCGGAGTAAATGGTGGCCAAATATTTAATTTGAAAACATTACTGACATAAGCATGTTATATATCACAGTCAAGAGAGCAAAATAAACATTTTAATTACCACAAACATTTAAATTACTACAAATATCATAATACATTTTAAAGGGGATAAAATTAACAATCTGACTTCAGAATTTCAAACTTAAATTTGACCGACAACTTGCACAAAACTCTCACAAAATTTCGTCGAGAGAGAACCAGAAACATTAGAAAAGATCACACTCATTAAGAAGCCAATTAACTCGAATATGAACAGAGCCCCAGACGAAATGGCCGGAATCATTGTATAATGAATACTCACAGTTTTCAACTTTTAATTTTATTTCTTCTTTGTCTGTCACTAATGAAAACTTTTTCTTAAAAAAGCTGAAATTTCAAGCTGTTAGTCATTACACAAAAAAATCAATATCTAATTACTACAAAAAAAAATTACTGCCTACGTTCAAAAATAATTATCTTTTGAAGTCCATTGGTGATATACCATTAACTCCTCTTGATGAATGCGTATATTTATTTATTTAGCTTCTAATAAGAACAGATACAATTACGAAATAAAACAAATACTTGTAGTGATAGATTCTACAGAAACCATAATACGATCATAATGAAAATTATATTATCACTTAACTAGTATAATGTAAAACAAGAATATAAAATGATTATTTTGAAAGCGGAATTTTCAAATGCCTAACTCATTGGAACATTTATAACAGATTTACAAGCAAACAATAAATCTGTTAGATTTAAGAAGTTTTTCTCTGATAAGGCATATTCTTACAGCTGCAGTGCTGGGGCGTCAGCCTATTTGGGAGAATAAGTATCTATGAGGAGGAGTGTTGGGCAAGGATAAACATATACTGCCTCGTCGTAAATTAAGTAGCAGCTGAGCATTATTTGCTTGAACGACACAAGTTGTAAAAATAAAGTCATGTGTAATCCTTGCATATATTTAATTTTGATAAACTCTGGTACTCGTTTCAACTTGATACATGAAGTTTTTAAATTCTGGCTATTCTAGCTGATGATGGCTAAATCAAGCCGAAACTAGTACCGAAGTATATCAAAATTAAATGTATGTAAGGATTACAAAAGACTTTGCATTATTTTTGAATTAAAAGTTTTACAACATGGACCTCCTTTAAATATGTTATAATTGAAGATCACTGCTGCTTATTAAACGCAGACCTGTAATGATTCAGCTATGGTAGAACACATATATCTAAACTAGACTTTCCCTGAGTCAAATATTTTTCAACAATCTTTGGCGAATGAAACTTGGCATGAATATCTTTCTAAACATTCAACCAATTGTGCCTTCGGTGCATTGTTGGGCATTATTGAATATCATTTTGAAAGAGATATTGGAGGTAAGGTAACAATTATCATTAGTAGCTAAAGTCGTACATGTATGCATATAAATGCAAAGTTATAGTACACTAAGACCTAAAAAATCTATTGTGCGCCCTATGCTTGCTATTTTACGGCTGAAACGATCCTATTCGTTTTAAAGTGCAGGTTTCAAAAAGGCCCTAGATGATAAATCTTTTTCTTCGATTTCACATGCTCCAGGTGCAGCGCCTTTGAGTTTTTGAGAGAAGACTGATGGGTATTTCCCAAAAATCTACATTCAAATACCTTTGCCAATCCCAGCTTACTCAAATGTCCTCTCAGTTCATAATGGCCTGAAAAGATCCCTGCAAATACAGTAAGTGTAAGTGTAACTGTTCGAAAGTTATGAAGAGCATTAGGTGTGATGATCTGTTCACCTTTTGAGGGGCACAACGCTTTGGAAGATCTTCAACACGGTATTTTTGCGTTGATCATAAACTGGTACCTCTCAATCTCTTCAATAATTTTTCCAAAGCATTTGACTGTGTGGATCATTGCATTCTGTTGAAGAAATTGAAGAATTTTGGGAGTAGAGGAAGTGCGTTTATGTGGTTCAAATCGTTTTTGTGTAACAGAGTTCAAAGTGTGTGTATATAAATGAGCATATTTCAGATAAAATGAAAATAAATGTGGGAGTGCCTTCGGTATCAGTGCTTGGCCCAGTATTGTTTTTGGCATATATCAATGATCTTGCTGCATCTATCGAGACGATGGTACTAATGTTGTAATTATGATAAAATACTAACGCTTTAGCCATGTCTAATGGTGCGTTTTTCAAAATATATAAGTATGTAACGATAAATAAATTATGTATAAATCAAATCTATGTCAACTAAATTTGGAAATGCAGTCTTCGATGGCACTGGCGGCGCACATTTACCTAATTGAATGTATGTATGGAGGGTAATATTACACTGCGACCTAAGAGATCTATTGTGTCCTCTATTATTGCTGTGTTACAGTTGTCCTTCCTGTCCTATTCCTTACATAAAGTGTAGGATATGAGAAGGCCCTAAGTTAGGTAAGTCTCCCTCTTCGATTTTACATGCTCCAAGACTGCAACGCCCTTGAGTTGCAAGGGTTCGGCTCCTACAAAAAGTGTTCCGTTATTTCGTTTCCATCCACTCCTATGTGACACGGAACCACAGGAGGGTTACTTTATTCCTTTTGCCTAACACGTTTAATTTCCCTAGGCATTCCCAGACCATCTTGGAACTGATTGAACTCATCGCCTTAATGGCTGCTTGACTATCAGACATAATGCTAATGACGCACCTTTTAATGACGTGTTTTTCCGCCTGAGAAACTTGGGTATTTCCCAAGCTATCGAAGTCCAGTTCTAATTTCATATATCTCTATTTTAGTTCCCTCTGCTGTTTTGGTGCCATCAATGTACCATTTGATGGCATTTCTATTGAATTTCAAGATCCCGGGGCATGTTCCAGGTTTGATCACCGTCATAAGATTGAGGCCTATGCCTGATAGTTCCTTCCTTGATCATTCTGAATGTGGTTCTTTTTGCCACGCCTTCTATCACAATGTGGAGAGGGGTAAGATCCAATACTGGATAGCTGCTGTTGGGCAGGTTCTCATAGCGCCAGTTATGCATACGCATGCTAACTTTTACACTTTCGACAGGTTAATTTTCGCAGTCATCAGATTTAGTTCTTTTGCTGCAAACTACTGATGCATAAGTGATGATCGGCCTCACTATCGCTGGATACATCCAAAGCAATATCTTTGGGTTGCATCACCAATTGTCCCTGCAAAGTTTCTGCACACCATCAGGGTTAGGTTGGGTACTTCAAGTTCGTGTATGTTCCAGAGAAGTTTAGTTGTCTAGGGCCTACGTGTTTAACTTCCGTTCTTGAATTTATGCTTTGCCCATATATTCTTATGGTTTTGAGATTGGATTTCGTTTACTAGTAAATTCTACTAAGGTAGTCTTAATAGATGCTAAAATTGACAGATTTCCATAAACAAGTTGCTCTCCGTTATCGATCAGTTTTTAGCTTGGAGTGATTACATTAATTGAGTGAGAGAAAAATTAGCTCAAAAAAGTTTGCATTGCGCGATTTGACCGGATGCTGTTCCGAGAGCAACCTATTTCCCGTGCTTCCCTAATATTAAAAGGTATAGTTCATAAGTGGTGGGCAACAAATTTTCCTACAGCAGAAACGCGCGATTAACACTATTAGTAATTTTTCCTTCCGGGCATCTCGCAGTCAAGATTTTAGAAGCCTAAAAATTCTGCGGTTCTCGTGCTATGTATATACGAGATTCTGTACTTGGCTTATACAAACAGGAACGTCGTCACATCATTAAAACATAATTATAACACCTAAAGCACGTACATTACTGGTTGATCAGCATGCTACATCTCGATATCAAAAAGCAGCCAAATTACAACGCCTGTAAACTTTGCAATGGCTTACCGACAGGTTATAAAGTTAGCGCGACACTGAATATCCCTAAGAAAGTTTTTCTTGCTGGCAAACTCGTGTTTATTGTAATGAGGACTTCTTTAAACCCTGTCGCATATTAAGTCTATTCTGTATAATCAATATACTTTGTTATTTTTTATTTTTATAACTTGTACCCAAAATAAAATATTACTATTATTATTATTAGGTGTTAATTACCCACTTTTTTTTTAATATTATTGTATTAATGTTATATACTCTTTCCATTTTAGCATGTACAAATGTGATACAATATTAATATTTATTTTCTTTAGTGTTTCTTAGTAATTATCTCTTTCTGTAGGATATTATAAAATCAAAGTCTTTATTATTGGCTTAACTGTTAAATACAAAACATGTTGAAAAAAGTTCTATCAGCAGAAAGAAATATGAGAATTATTCCGAGTTAATTTTGGCTTTTCAAAAACTGCCTGTCTTTTTACGTTTAGAGCCTCGCATTCACGCCTGATCCCTTTCTTGCTAACTCATCGGCTTTTCGTTTCCTTCGATTGCTGAATGTCAGGGCATTTACAGCAAAGTGACTTTATTGCGGTCTGCAAGGCTATTCATTTCTGGAATACATTTCCAAACCAGTCTTGATTGTATCTTAGGGTTCATCAGTGCCCTCAGTACCGCCTGGCTGTCTGCGAAACTATATACCATTAAAATGAGTTAATTTTTTTTTTATGAGCTAAAATTTGTTCGTGTATATTATTAAGCTCAAATGAAATATCACTTTTATCTTGCATATATATATACATATGTGCCACTTAATGAAAAAGAACTGAAAGATTAAGCAAAGCCATAATAATTAAAAATGCTTTTAATTCTTTTAATACCATGCAATATTACTGGGAATTCAAATTCGAAAACAGCTAAAGGTTTAGAACCTGTCATAGAAAGTATAGATAAATGGTCGCAATGGGAAGACATTATATCTGGAGTGCAGTATACATATAATATACATACATATTTTCTTAAAACCACCTCTCCGGTTACAACATAAGCATCAATAAATCATGTTTTAAACACAAATGAACATATAATACATTTCATAGCAACAATAAATGGATAAATAAACGTCAAAATCAAAATGATTACAGACACAATCCATGTAATACATGCTTATGTAGAAATAGCACATAAATTAACGTGAACGCTCTCATTACATCTAAATGACTGAAAAAAAAAAACGTAATTAAAAATATCCGTTTAACGAAACAACGGGCGTGACCGACTTAAGGCATGTCATTGCTCAGGATACCGTAGAATTCTAAGTATTAAACACAATCATATTCTCAAAACCCACGCAACGCAACTGGCATGCATTTTATAATAAAAATCTTCACTGTAACCATGATGTCATCTTGCTTAATTTATGTTTTCCGTCTGCAAGAAGACCAGTTACCTATTCATAACAAGTTCCAGTTGAAGATTACGATTATTTTCCATGCCGTTGAAACTTCCTGATTACGCTAGAAATTTACGGGACCAGAGAATAATTTCGGCAATCTCACACATATAGTAAATATAAGATAAGGTATAGCAAAATATTCATTTGGCCTGATTATACAGGGTGACATTGAAATAACTACAATGCACCACGCGATAGAGGATCGTAAAAAAATCGTGTTATATGATAATGTACGTAAGTCTTTTATTTTCAAGGCTCAAAATGGTAAAAATCTGTTTCTTTTTTGAAAATTTACTTTTCTTCAATATCCCATAACAATGGAAAACAATGATTATATACTTAATGTGTTTTAAAGATAGTCTTCAAATTGATGATGTTGTTCGACGACGCATCTTTGATGGATGCTTAGATTGTTAGGGAATCTGCCAACAGGATCCGTACTTCTGTCATCATTTTATTTAGTAGATAGCAAAAGTAACTAAATCGATTTACAAAGTGTGATTAATTAATGAATATTTTTTACCAACAATTAAATTATTTAAATTAATGCATAAAGAAAAATTATTTCTCAGCGATTATGTGCAAGTTAGAATTGCACACAAGTTGTTGAACGTTAGATAATCGGTAAGTGAATAGATGCAGTAATACTAGCTATGCTATTTTATATCTAAGGTTAGGAAATTAATGAGAAAACAGCCAAAGGTAAAAACTGAAAAGATTCCTTTAGATGTGATTTAAGCTTTCGCTAACATTTATTATCTTCCTCAGAGATATATTCTACAAAATGAACAAGGTAAAATACATTTAAAAAACTATAAGATGAATGTAAAATAAACCTGTGACTTAACTTCCACAACAAGTGATCACTACTCGATGTTGGTTTGAATGTCAAATATTGTATTAGCCTCTTTTTATGGTAATTCGTCGTTTTCTTAATTCTCGTAAGTTTATTTCACTAATTTTTTAATGCGTTTCACTTTGTTCGTTTTGTAGGATAGTGTATCTCTAAGGAAGTCAATCAATATTAGCAAAAGCTTAGATCACATGTAAAGGAATCTTTTCAATTTTTACCTTTGGCTGCTTTCTCGTTAATTTCCGAACTTTAGTTAGATAATCGGGCTGTATTATTGAGACATCTTTGAGTTAGGACTTTTCAAATTACATCACTAGTTTATTGTGTGAAAGCTAATCCAGAATATTTAGACATTGTTTTAATATGCATAATAGATGGTTAGGTTATTTATTTCAGTAATACATAAAAAAGTGTAGAAATCGTCATACAGGAGTAAACTACAAAGCACATACAAACAAATAAAACGAGTAGATCTAGTCTGAATTTTTTCACAGCACAGGTAAATGATTATAAATTTTTAAATGTGAATAAGAAGTACATCGGTTCGGTACCAATACTTATTATATCTGCCAAAATCTTCAATGAGGATATGTAGCTCTGAATCTCTCAAGATTTACGTATTATTACAGTACGGGAATGTTAGGAAATATATCGGTGTAACGACATTACAGCAGTTGTAAGCCTTAAAAATCACAACCGTCCTGACATAGTTAGTCCTATTGGGTCCTAAATCAGTTATTGACAAGGTAAGCTTCAACATTCAGATTAATTGCCTGCTGCATGGTGGTAGCTTAGAGGCCTTTTTATGAGTGTGGGGTGGACTCCCAAATCTTCTCAGTGATGTTACTATGCAAGAAAAATCAGATGAAAACAATGACGCAAGGGTAAATAATAATCCAGGAATAGTGACTCCAATCGCGAATATAGCAACCGAAGGTGTTGAGAACATCGATGAGCAAATGTGTAGCCAAGAGGAGAATATCATTATTGAGTTAAACAATCGCCCAAAATATAGATATGCAGACTGAGCATTAGGCCCATATATGGTCTACGTGTAGAACACTGATGGAAGAGGATCTTCGATACATCCACTTAAGGTAGGATGAATAATTTGTAATGAAAATTTAGAAGGCATTACTAAAATTATAAATAAAGGTAGAAGCAGAATTGCTTTAGAGTTTGACAGATTCGATCGAGCAAATGAAATCTCTGACTCTCAAACTGCCATTGGGGCAATTTGCCAAACGGGTTATGCAGCAAATATAGATGCCCCTGCCGTTAAGTGTAAGAAAGCAATGTTAGATATCTGCGAATATGGGCATTCTCTACTGATATGGATACCTGGCCACGCTGGAATCCAGGGCAACGAAGAAGCCGACAGATTAACAAAAGCAGGTTCTGAATCTATTATTGTCACAAATAATGTATTCCCTCTAAGTCTCAAGAATATTAGCACTAACTCCGTGAAAAATCGTTGGAAAGAGGAATATGACACATCTGCTCTGGGGCAAAATTATAAAAGATCTTCCAATAGCACCTGCATACAAAGCCATGGTTCTTTAACTTCAAATACCAAAGTAAATAATTTATCACCACCCTTTGTAGATTAAGATTCATCCACAACCTTCTTCAGCACCATCTTAATAAGATAAATATAGTGGACAGCCCAAAGTGTGAGTGTGGTCAAGTGGAGGATGCTAACCATGTTTTCTTTGGATGTGGAAGAAATCTGTATCAGTTATTTCATTAAAATTTAAGCGGTATAGGAATACTCCCGCCATAGTGTATTGTGAATTTACTCGCTACTGAAGACAGAACCGTCTATGGTTTAATTTACAACTTCATAAAAGATAATAATATAAAAATTTCATTCTTAAATGAGTCATCACTATTGTTGCAATTGATTTATGCTACACTACTAATATTTTCCTTGCTTTGGATTGCCTCTTGCTTACCTTATCTTTTTTTGATCTATATGCACACACCAAGCTTTATAGTTGCACCTGCTATTAGTTCAATGTTTAACCTAGTAGTGTTAGCAGTTTTAAATATTATGCAGGTACGGATTCATTCCAGATGAGCCTTCCGGCTCGGCCTTCATAAATCCGTGGATGGCTGATTGGATCTTCCTGTGATCACGGTGCCAATAACAAACATCAACATCAACATCATCCACCAACATTGTCGACATACCTCAAGATTTACGTATTGTCGGTAAGTATTCCTTATCCTAATATTCAAAGTGAACACTTTAATTAGCTAGCTATTTCAATTTACAGTCACAGATATTTGTATTATAACCAAAAACCGCATAACATAACCTATAATCGCCTATAAACACGATTGTAAACAAAGAAACTACGCTTGCGCCAACTTTAATTATGAGTTAATTCGTACCTTGGGTACTGATTTATGCTCCTAATATTATTAATGTTTCATATTTATATAATGCTAAGCAGTAGAATCAAAAATTATTCGTAATTTTCTTGTATTACCAGCGTAAAGATACTTTACTTATGTGTAGCAATACAAATTAAAAAGTAATGTTACAGGAAGTTATTGCATATAGGCATATAGAGGTGTAAAAGTAATGATATTGTATAATATATCATACTGTATATTTTATCAAATTTTAATCAGTACTGAAATTATGTATTTTCACATGGCATAGGTAATTACAACCTGATAAAATATAAACAGAAGATATACAATTATCTAGAAATTGCATGTATACTGTAAATTAAATGTATATTTTTCTTTCAGTATGGAGCATATTTCATACGCTTTATCAAATTCTAGTGCATCTACATGTATTTGACCCCGTTTGATTTGCCAACTGGGATTTGCTTAAATAGGCAACAAATTCTGATCTTTATATCACAGTGTTTTTTTATGATTACTAAACCATTAAGCTTAAATTCTTGGCCCATTGATCTTGAATAACCTCAGAAAATTAGAATGACAAATTAAGGCCATACCTATCCTTTTCTGATAGTAGATGCAAATATAACTCGATTTGTGTAATGATCTCTGTTACCATGACGTAATAATTCGAAGGTCTAGCCTTGAAGATCGTTTGTCGTGCTTGAAATAACATAACTTATTAACAGATGAATAAATGCAGGAATGAGTATTGCAAATAGTTTTAGTACAGAATAGTTTGCTTTTTATGTTAATAATAATGACTGGTTCAATATGTGTACATATGCCAATATACTTGAAAATGTTTACTTTGTACCTACAAATAAATCCAGCGGTGAAACTTCCACTGGAAAAAAAAACTATTCACTTTTAGTTTTAAAATAGAGCAAAACAAAGTTATGCAATGCACAATATCATCTAAAAACACTTGGTTATTATTTATGAAATATTAGTACCATTGTATGACAATAATTCTTTTCTGCTACTTTTCAATTGTAGATACGATATTTACGTATGAAGATCATATTATTTGCGCATCATGAAACTATAAAAAAAAACTCTCAAGTTAGTATCAACAAACATGTCACGTCACTTAATTGTATATGATTTTAAAAATTAAATACAGAACAAAAGAATATTCGCACTACCTTCCCTTGCTAATAATAAAAAAGTAACTTTCTAACAATGGACAGCATTTAACTTAGGAATCTTCTCATCATTAGGTTCATATTCTTATCAGAAAATCTTAAGTAATTATGCACTTTGGTACGCATGCAGTTCTCATAATACGCATTTAAAAACATCGTTAAACATAATGAGAAAGTAGAATAGCATTAAATGTTTTATAACTGAAGCTTTGAATGCTGGGAAGAATAGACACAAAATAAATAATAAAACTAGAAATAAATATTTCTTTGGGTAAAATTTTAAGAACACAAATGTTGCAAGAAAAGACCAACAGATAACGTTACACCTTTGATGTTAGTGCACCAAGGAACTATTTGCAATACTTTCTCTACAATCATCAGCGAGTAGGTGGTAATTGGCGAACACATGCCTCTGAAATACGTAAACTTCAAATTAAAATAGAGAAAATAATATTTACAAAATTAACTCAGTTTTAACAGGCAGTTTAATATTATCCAAAACAAGCACTACTATCTCCTACGCATCCCTCTCAATATCGAAAACATGAAACAGCCAGGGCAAGTTTAAACTCGTACTATACATTGTACACTCGTGAAATAACAAATATTTTAATTAAATTATCAACAACATCCAAAATATTCAGTAAATATGCTTTCCACGTGGTTTTTGTACGAATCGTTAAAGAAAATACAGTTCCTGTAAAACTGAGTACTTCAATAAACGATAATTATGGCATGGTGCATGGCGCTCTCAAAGAGATATAAAGGAAAGAAAAATCGTTAAAGATGATCTAAATGAAAGTGCTTTGCATATTGCATAATAGCGTATTGTTGAATTATTTACAATCCGTAGTTATGCGAAATGCGAACCACAAATACCATGCATTCATGGCATGGTGATCCATACAAACACATTCAGTTTGGCAGTTAGGTAAGATCTGTTGTTCAGCTATCTTGGCTAAAGATTAAGTATCACTTAAGTTATCGTAATTTTAATTTGCGTCAACTTAGGATGACATTTTGGTGAGCGAATGTCTATCCATTTTAAAATATTATTATTTCAACGTAAGCAGACATGGTTTTAGTTTGAAAATTATAAAATCAGAAAGTTTAAGTCCTTGAAGAAGGTGTTTCTTTTTTTAAGTCGGTCCCTTTACCCGATAAGAATCCACTTGTAGAATGTGCAATACGCTTTAGGTAGTTTTCTTTTGGTTTTACCCTGTGTCCCTTTTGTTTAACTTTTGTAGAAAAGACTTTCCTAAAATCAAAAATACGGCTGTAATCAAGTCTTCGGTGGAACACGCTGTATAGTCAAAAATATGTTTAGGTTATACAGCATTGAATTCTATAAAACCTTTGTAGAAAAGGCTTTTCATTAAAATCGAAAATAGAGCTGTAATCAAGGATCTTGTCTTCGGTGGAACACCCTATATAGTCAAAAATATTATTAGGTTATGCAGCATTTAATTCTATAATACTTTTGTACAAAAGACTTTTAACTAAAATCAAAAATTGAGCTGTAATCAAAGACCCAGTCTTCGGTGGAATACCCGGTATAATCAAAAATATTTTTAGATTATGCAGCATTGAATTCTATGAAACTTTTGTAGAAAATACTTTGTCCTAAAATCAAAAATTGAGCTGTAATCACCCAGTCTTCGCTAAAACAGCCTATATAGTGAAAAATATTTTCAGCTTATGCAGCATTGAATTCTATCAAACTTTTATGGAAAAGACTTTTTCCTAAAATCAAAAATAATGGACTCGATCAGCTGGTATCCAACGCTCTTAAAGTATATTTTTAGCAAATGATACAAATATTATAATTTAAAAAATAACGTTTTTGGCAAAGATAACTTTAAGATTTGATAGTATTTTCATTTTAGGTAATTAAATATAAATAAAAGATTTTCAGTCTGTTCTATTAATGTATTCAGCTACTATAACTAAAATGTAAACAAAATACTAATGGTTCAATTAAATTTTGTTTTCCAGCGTTATAACACTCATGGCATAAAATCGGCCTATTTTATTTTCGTGTAAGCATTAATAGTTGGACCTATAGTGGAAAACAAGAAACTAACGTTTTATGCAATAATATATAACCTAATGGTTAGCCTTGGCATGTGTAACAGGTCAAACGTAACCTTCTAAATTACAGGCGCATGAAGCTCAGTTATTCCTGGAATAATTTCCTTAGGTTATTAAAAACTATGACTAAACACATTGTTTTCGTTTATCGAAGATAAATTGGAAATTTATATGCATCCATATACGCTGAAGTAGTCGCTGGTCATCTGCTATAAACGTTTAGTTGTAGAAGTAACATACAAGCGTCAACTGTGCGTGTATAATATCTTGCTAGAAAAATAAAGAAAAAACCCAATAGGCTATTTCATTTTACGCATCCTCGAGTACGAATGTCCTATACCTTCGAACTTAATATATTCCCATACGAGAACATAGAGAAAACAAGAAGATGATAAAAAATCCAATATTACATGGGTTGTTGTGAAGAAAGGAAGTTGAAGTTTCAGCGCATCCGTACGTGTATATGTTATTAATGAGTTATTTTTGGCACGTCTGTGCAAACAATCGCTTCAATTACTGGCCAACTGGCCAACAGATACCAAGCGCTTTTTAGATGTATATAAAGTCTTTAATTGGATTTTTCAGGGAAATATATTGATTTAAATATTTACGTCTCCTTCTCACAATAAATCCAAATTAATTGATGCCTTTAAGTAATGAATATGTATGCACAGCTACTTGTGAGCGGATTAAAACGATAAATATGATATACACTTTCTCGTTATTAAAAACAAGTGTAGTTTCTTTTTTAAGCAATCTTTGGTAAGGTACGTCTGAAAACCAGTTCAATTAAAAACAAAAAAAAACAGTTATATCTAACTACTAAAAGTAAAATTACTGCGGGTGCGGCATTCAAACGCTTTGAGTTTAACGGTTTTCGATTGACATTGAGCGACAGCGATTAAATTTAGCCCTGTCCCATATACCGGTAGTCAATGAAACATCATTACAGATTTGTATTCAATTGATTTGAATTTATCTGGTATGTGTGCGTAAAGGTAATGTTTTATACAAAATATTTAAAAAAAAGTATTCTTCCATCAAAATGGACGTCTAAACTATCAAAACAAGTCAACTTTATGCTTAAATTACATAAAATTAAACAAATACTCTCAAATACTTTTTATATCTCTGTACGGTAACTTTAACTGTTAGAACGAAAGCCAATAATGTATCTTCTAGGTCAGTTTAAATCTATCGAATCTAGAGTTCCACAAGATAGCGTTTTAGGGACAACCTTCTATTGCATATATACACTTCATACCTTCTCATATCAAGTGCGGTGTAATATGATGTGAGAAGATCTGAGCATATTTTTTTTTTTTTTTAAAGGGGTGGTAACGCCTAAGCTATATGATTAGCTTATCAGGGCCCCTCAGAGCCAAATCTCCCTCCTAATCAACGTTACGACCCCGGAAAAAAAACCGATTATCGTAATTGACCAGAGCGAGATTTGAACCCCGGACTCCGCACTGATAGCCAAGCGTGCAAGCCACTCGACTACCAGCCAGGCTAATAATAGCGTCGTTTCCCATATCCACGATTTAATAATAGTATCTGCAATCAGAGCTTTTTAGTCGACTTTGTGTAAAAGCTCCATAATGTCCTATGCTAGGTGTCTAGCAATCTCTCTTGAAATTAAGTTTGACTGTAAAAAACGTATCACAAATCCTAACATAAGCAGGAAAATCAAGAATATCATTAGAAAGTAATTTACTACAAATTAGTAATTATTCCAATCTGAACTTATAGCATCAAATTATGAGATGTAGGCGAACATGGGCAACATAACAATAATTCAATTAATACGATCTTAAGTGTAATGGTTTACACCTTGAGAGTATAAATTTGCAAACAATGTAACCTCTGTCTGCTCTCAGATAATTCCTTCGAGAGCCTTTATACTCCAACTATACCTCACAAATGTAACAACATTGATAATTATATCAGGATGTTGCACCACACTGGCAAATCCCAGCAGTCCAAAAGGTAATACGAAAGAAAATTCAAACACGTCATGAAAAGCTAGACTTTACAAACACTTGCGCAAGAAAAATATAACAGGACTGAAAAGGAGATGTCCATGAGACCTAAAATGATCTGACGAAAAGGTATTCTTAATGCGACTCGAAGTGGTATACAGAAGATTCTAAAACTAACTATGACCATGGCGTAAGAGCCGGAACATATGAAAAGAAGCGCAAAAAGGTCCTTTCGGTGAAGCTCAGCAAGAACATGAAGGTGTTTCAAGCTGAGGTTGCTGCAATTCATCACCATGTCAGAAGAGTAGAATGATGGACTGAGTTAGGTAAACGTGTCGCTATTTTTTCTGCTAGCCAGGCAACACATAAAGTGAACATTTCCATAAGCATTGATTCTAAATTGGTTTGGGACTGCATAGGCGCCCTAAATGAGATGGGCTCCCAAAGGAAACTAACAGTGACCTGAGTTCTCAGCCACTCGGGCGTGAAGCTAAATGTGCCGGCCGACGATCTGGCCAAACAAAGTTCGTCAAGATGATTCGTTGGAGAATTCTTTCTTTGGCATTTTAAAAGGTTGGTCAATACGTGGATATGTAATGAGAGTGATGAAA
This sequence comes from Protaetia brevitarsis, assembly GCA_004143645.1. NCBI lineage: Eukaryota > Metazoa > Arthropoda > Insecta > Coleoptera > Scarabaeidae > Protaetia > Protaetia brevitarsis. The sequence goes on along the minus strand of RXPK01004538.1, from coordinate 24,554 downwards.
AAAATCACCAGGACAAAGGTGATCAAAAGAGTTATTAAAGGAACCGAGACCTAAATTTACTAAAGACCTACTGATTGTGTGTAAAGACAGAAAAACTTCTAAAATGATAGTCATGGTAAACTAAATAGGCATATGTATAACATGGGCCTGGCAGATTCTGTCAAGAGAACAAGAAAAACAAGTTCAGGTGCAATGACTTGGCGAAGATAAGGTTTCTCATACTGGGCGCCCAGAACACCACAACTAATAGCTGCATAAAAAAGCCGCTCTCAAAAATAATAGGTCTAATTAAGAAGGCAAAGTTAAAGAACAGCTTCTAGAACAAATGAAATCACGATAGATCTGAAAAGGTTGCAGTAAAACTGTTGGCCATTCCAACCATAATCTAATCTAATCTAACTAAAGAGTATTCCAGACCAAAAGCCAATCAATAAAAATACTCTGTTTGAATTCTTAAATTACACCTACAGAAAAGGCGTACATGTTTCGATATAATATAACAAGCAGTAAGGGCAACTGCGATAGCAACAATGGAAGCCCTCCTACTCTATAGTACGCCACCCCATCACCATACAGTGATGATGATGTAAGGGTAGGACAGGTATGATAGATATTATACGCGATGTACAAAGCAACCTTTTGAGAATGAATCACACCTCACGATTCCATATATTTAAATATTAAACTAGGTACCCATTAAACAATGTCATCCGGAAAAAATACCCTGAATTAAGGGCAAGCGGATCTGATCCAGGAAAAACGAAATCATAAAAAATACTGGGATAAAATAATCAGGCAGATTCATGGAAAGACCTTTATCTAGAGAAAGACTGAAGAATTACTTTAGTAGGAATCATCTTCGCGCCGTAACAGCTCTCAGCAAGGCACTGAGCACTGAAAGGACGCCTACAGAAAATTGGGGTCAACACTGGAGATACCAACTGCAAACTGTGTAATGAGATGACAGAGGACGCACCGCATTAGGTGTGAATGCGAAGTTCTGGACGCGAAAAGAAAGGCAATTTCTGGCAAGCCAAAAAATGCTAAAAAAAAAGGAGGGCAAATACAAAAAGCCAAGAGGCTGCAGTATTTGCGGAAATTCAGGTCAGATGGCTCTCACATTAAAAAATGGTAGAAGTCCCAAGCGGAACAAAATAAAATTGTGCATATGTAAGTCAATTGAAGAGACAGACTCGCCAAATTAACATGATACAGAAAATCATCTTAGCATGATAATAGATCTGCCAAGAGATTATGAGTTCAGGACTCAAATCCCAAAAAAAAATCAGAATCAGCATTTGAAAACCTCGGCCTAGATTCAGAATAAGATCATTGGACCCAAATGCTACCTTCTCTACGAATGTAACGTCCTCAGAAAACTTTTAAGAGCGAATCAACCGCCAAGCAAGAGACGTTTATATAGCTGATGTACGTTCGAAATGGCTGGTATAAATTAACGTATAAAGGAATAGAGTATTGAATGCAAAAGCCAAAAGCATATTTTCTAAAATGTACATGTCAGTAGGCTTTCACAAAAAAGAAGAATTTTGTCAATTCGCACATGGTCCAAGATATTCGTTAGTAGGACCTCTCCAGGCTAGAAATATAACGTTGCTTACCTTTTTGTCATTCTTGTCATATAATTAATGAACAATACTGTTGTTCCAAAACGCTATTTGGCCAGAGCTGGTAAAGAATAACTAGTTTGTACATAGTTTGAAATGTATGAAGAAGTTTAAAGAGCCAAGCAAGTCATCATAGTAAAAACAGTAAGATGTTCAATGAGATTTTTAACGAAAGGAAAAGTAGTCATCTAAAATTGAGGAGAAACTAAAATGTAATGAATTCGAACAGATCGACATATGAGTTATCAATTATTTTATCCTTCAAAACAAAAGAGAGCGATTCCAAAAGTTCTAAAGCAATTACGAGAACAATATTTTTTTAAATATTTACTAACAAATCAATTAAATAAACTTAAAGCAGTTGAAATATTGACGAAACCCTGGCAACAACTAACAGTCAGGAAAAGGAAGATAAGTGGACTGATTAGGTATCCATAAATAACGCAGAAAATTTAAAAAGGCATATATTGCTATAATGTTTTATTAAATACCATATGTGTTTGTACACCTAAGTCTAATTAAAAGAAGTAAGTAAGTAACCAATTGTTACAAATATCGGAACCAAAGAATATTAATATAGTGTTGGTAACAAATATAAGGCATAAAATATAACAAGTCCAATAATTATAACAGGCACAAATTGTAATTGGATTCATAATGAACTACAAACAAATTAAATTAAATAAAAATTATTAGATTCACTTTTAATTGATTATTTACACAGAAAATTAAAGTATATAGTGCAATGGTTAGAAAAAAAATGTGATTTAATGTAGGTTATTAACGTCCGAATGACAAGTAACTAAATTTGCTAGAATTTCTTTATAGATAATCAACATTGAAACTTACAAATCTACATTACACAAAATACTATTCAAATTTTAAGTCCTCAACAGTCATGTTATGGTAACGATCTCTGGGCTCTAAATTTTCTTAAACTCTACTAATTTATATTCACCATTTATTTGAACCGTTTATTTCTGCTGTTTGTTGGCACATACCAGTATTCTTCTCTGCATTCCTAATAGAACTACCTTGTTCTCGTTCGCAGGCTTGTCTATATTTCGCACTCCTAGTTCCAGAGCAATCTTTCCAAATTGTTCTAGTACATTCGCACTAGAAACTTGGATTGCAAATCGATAAATCACAATGCAGCACCCTCAATGAGAGGTTTATCTACCCAAGATGATCTACACTAGTCGGATGGCACATCTGTGAGCACAGTTGATTCAATTCAATTAAGTATGCGTAACATTAGCTTGACATCCACCAAATATACAACCTAGCTCAAATTAAGTAGGAAAACAAACTTAAAGTACCTGCATCAAACGCATAAAGAAATAAAAAAATCGGAGTGGTTTCGAAGATACAAGAGAAAACTCATGCTTTCGTGTTTTTGACACAAGATGTTGAGTTTAAAAAAAAATAAGAAATAGGTATTTTGTTCAAAATTGTTTCAGATACGTCTATGCTAAGTTTGATTCCTTCACTAAAAGATTCGTGAATTTGATATATTTACTCACAACTTTCAAGCAATGTTAGGTATATGTATAAAGAAAAAAAAAGGATACAAGGTTAATGGCTGTTGCTATACATAATTCTCAGGTATGTATAATCTGCTTGAATACAATATAACAATTATGAACTTCCCACTGTTTTAGTACTTTCTCATTAATGCGATGGAGGTGAGTTTAGCACAAAAAACTGCATTGCATTGTCAAACATCCTGTAAACACGTTACTTCATTCAATACATTCCGTATGTAATGTACGTATTAAAATGGAAGTCGTAAATTACAAGTGTAATATGTATATACAATAGAAACCGCTAACGAAAATGAAATTTAAAAAACTAATTAACGCGCATTTTTTTTTTAAACCGTAAGAAGTTGTGATGATTATTATTATCCAGCACCTATTTTCTGTTATATGCTAAAAATTAAATACCAGATTTCTTAAATTAAATGACAAAAAGATGTTAATATAGGTGTTAAAAGTTATCAGAAACCTATATATAAACAATAGCTTATTGATGGACTGACAAGAGGATTTTTTATTTGTTTGGAAGTTACGCAAAAATATCATTCTTAATAAAAATGTTTGCTTGTTTCAAAACCACCTATCCTGAAACACAAATCTAAATATTCTTTTCTTTGTAAATGTCGATTTATCCGAGAAATAATGTTTTTGCAGAAATTTAATGTACAGATTGATTTTCTCCCGCCCATTAGCATTCTTCATATTTCTTAATTCATGTACAAAAATCGGTTTATAACGTTTAATTTTCTTTTCTATAAAAATTCTATCCAAATGTGATTTGCTAATTAACGGATTTAAATGTGCAGACTTTTTTTGTGAAGATAATTTTGGTTTTGTTTCTACAAAATCTAGAGCCAGTATTATTGCAACATTTTCTTCATCCTGTATCCTTTTTATTTTCTCGATGTCATGTACGCTGCCTATTCTTTCAAATTTTTCTACCAACTTTCGTAAAGCATTATAACGCACACGTGAACATTAGAAAACTTTTGTTGAAATTTTTGAATTGAAAAATTATAAGAACCCTCATCAGTTCCATACACACATAAAAATGTTAATGAGTTAATTCTAACACTTTGTCATCTCTTTTTTGGTGTTTCCTGGCGTCCATCCGTTTCAGATCTTAAAATAAATGGAGTTAGCAACTGGAAAGTCAGAAAGTGTTAGCTTTATATTACAAAGTGAAATATTTCTGCCTTTTAAGTAAAAATTAACGAATACGAAGTACTTAAGCTTCAGTAATTTGGTGTTGGTAGTAAGTAAGTCTTACCTAATGACATTAACAAATAACACGTAACTTGATTTACTTATTAGATTATTATGGAAGATAACAGGATAATCTGATATAACCAAAAAAATGAAATTTTAGAAACTTTTTTGCTCGAATTTTTGTGTTTTTGTAATTTTCTCAGCTGCTAAAAAGAATATTTACATTTTTATTTCAGAATATATACCAGTAAAAAAAATTATACCGAATGACATTTTTGCGTTGAGTTCCAACTAAAGACCTTTTCCTTCTTATTCAGCTCATCTGGGGACACACTGTATATACAACTATTTTGGTAAAATTTCACTTTAATATAAGTGCTTACCTATGTATTACATACCTTAGTATACCCAAAACATCTGTCGTAACAACATCTTACGGAACGCTATTAATGCTCAAATTACACGTTAAATTTGCCTATAATTCTAATTTGCATATAAAAGACCCCCGTGGTAAACAATTTGAATATTAACAAGGATTAAGTCACCTACAATTTCTAAACAATTTGAAGGATGATTGGTACTATATTCTAGTTAGTTAGTTTGGGCTACGACGACTTAATTTGAATATGTAGGGAGAAACTAAAATGTGCTTTGAATCTCACCGAAAAATGATTTCACATGAGAGTTTATTTAATTGCCTGTATTTTTTTCTCAATAGCAGCAAATATAACTGCAATTTTCGATTCGCAGTCATAGTATTGATTAATATTAAAAAGAAATGTAAAATAATATCATATAAATAAACAAAGGCAATTGAATAAACACAATGAGAGTTTAAAGAGAAGAGAAAAACACAGAACTTGATTTGTTTTTGATAAGACCGGTAAACACAAAACTAATTAACAAAAATAGAGACGTACACGTATGTTTTCTTGGCTTGGAGAAAAAATGTATGTAGGAAATGAGAGGTGTAGATATAGCAACAACAAAAGTAATAAATACATTATACAAAAATAGCGGAAACACCGTAAGAACAAATGACAATCTGAAGAGTTTAGAGAATTTAAAGCGGAAATAGGAGTTAAACAAGGGTGTGTGGTAGGGATGGCGGCTCCGGATCGGACCTGTTCTTTCGGAGCTGGTTCGCTTATCGGAATAGGTGCACCAAGTTCACTTTTCGTAAAAGAGCGGGTTTGGTAGTCCGTCGGATGCAGGTGCAGAGACCTGAATACAGCTTCGGATTCGATTGAACTAGATGGAGCCAGAGTACCGGAGCCGGAGCTACCCGCATTGGTTCTAAACCTTAACCTTAAGGGTGGGTTTTCACTCTATAGATTCCTACAATCGGTAACGAGTTTTTTCTCATATATTAATTAGGAATAATATAACGAAATTAAAAGAAATTAAGATATAAAAATGTTAACGTTTTTATTGTCTATCGACCATTTTTCTTTTAACGATTTTTTTATGAATAAAAGAGTTTTTTTTTATGAAGAGAATCGAAAGACATCACTCGAACCGTAATTTCTTATAGATCATTTTAAGGAAAAAGACGTTAAAAAAGAAGCCTCCGTTCTAAAGATTATGAGTTAAAAGAAATGAGTAGCAATTTTCGGCCATGATGAAACGTCACAGTTTCAAACTTTGCACGTTCTCTTATAAATGGGGCATGCTTTGTTTGCATATTGGGTTGCCTGGCAAAATAAAGGTTAAATTCGTCAGAAATTTTACTACTAGGATATTGGAACATATGCGTAGCGCCATATAGTAAACGCAAAAAAATACGTTTGGGTGCGTACACCATTCATAGAAGTTTAGATTAATAGATTGTCTACATTTTCTACACTTGGCGTTTAAAAATTGTCCTTTTTTGAAAAACCTTATCAAATAATTTTTAAAATTTAAGATAAATTGTGCTAGCTAACTTATGTACACATTAAACTCATGCTAACTGAAATGCAACGAATGAAAACAATGTTATAGTAATAGAAGTAAATAATGTGCAACAAGCGAAAAGAGATCTGCTTTTCCACGACGATTGAATTCGGTATATAAAAAAAAAACACACGCTTGATCAAATTTTTATTAAAGTAACAACATTGACGATTTTTTTTTATTTTGAATACACTCCTTATTCCGAATTGCTCCTAGCCCCTATTATGATCACTCCAAAAAGACTAAAATCATTGTCACCAGATGATAGAATTTTATACCACCGCTAAACACTCTGCTCCCATATTTACTTTCAAATGTTTTAGGTTATGTTTTACCAATTACTCGACGTTGATTTGTCTCACGAGTCAGATCGCTGCGGAGCCCTCTCGGAGTGCTTTTTAACACAGCATCAGACATAATGGAACACGCTAATCGTGGTAGAAGCAAGGTCACTAGACAAACCGATTTTTTTTTAGATAGAAAAGATTTTATAGCCCGAGTGCTCCAAGAGCGCTCTAGATCTAGAGTGGTAAATCGAATACGCTATTAGGCTCGGTTTGACAAACCTGAAATAAAAAAGGCATAGCATCGCTCTAGAGTTTAAACCAGTGTAAGCTATATTTACAAATATCAAAGTTACAAATATCTAGAGAATAATCATTCCTCTGATGCTTATTCTACGTTTGCAAAACTGGCCTTTAGTACCATTCCCTTCCACATTGCTACTATCCAGTTAAATCTGTCAAAAATTCTTCGTAGATAACCTAGAAACAGAACTTTTCTAAAAGAATACTTTCTTTTCATTTGTTCAAAAAATGTGTACGCATTTTAGACTCAAGGAGACATCCTCTTTCTGATACATGTAAATCACAATTCGGAACATTTCGAAACTGCAACCTCCACTAAAACTAAACACAAAATTACTATAACCTCTGCTATAACTTTCCACAAATAAATATCTTATAATCACTGATGTATAAAAAAACAAACTCAGATAGATGTAAACAATAAACAAATGCCATATACAATAAGAACGCCAGAAAAAATGAACTTAGCAAGGACAACAAAACTGAATTATGTTGTATATTCGGTATATTCCTATCATTTCCTATTATATAAATTCAGATTTTCAGAATGAGTCAGTACTTGGTGCCTGCTACGTAATGGTCGTATCGATAAATTCTATGTTAAAATGAGACGGAAACATATTTACTGATATTTACGCATGGTTAGGCAACCAAAAATACTAGCTCTACACGGATTTACATATATTATGAAAATAATTAGCGTTGAATATAAATCAAAACAAAAAATGTGTTTTATAAGTATTTGATCGAATAAATGCATATGCAAAAAATTTATAAATATTATTACAAACAAATTTTAATTCTTGTATTGTTAAACTCAATGAACCGTAAGAAGTTGTTAAAGACACAAACATGAAATCTGTAAACGGTAATAATTACTATAATATTTAAATAGTAATAAACAAAATGGCTACTTGTGATTAATCAGCATCTCAAAAATAATATTACGAACATTACTACTGAAATAATTCTTTAAGAGCCGTTTTACACGTACGAGAATTTAACCCGAAAATTTTGGTGACAATTTTCGTAAGAATTTTTGCCGCGACACTTTCAGGTTGTTTTACACAGGAATAAGGTTAATTCCATTTGCACTTCTCAGTTGTAAGGATTTTTAGGATAACCATAATCAAATAACAATTTAATTTAACAAATGCGCCTGCTTATAACAACAAATATCGTGAAAATTTATTCCTGTGTAAAATGACCTGAAAGTGTCGCGACAAAAATTCTTACGAAAATTATCACCAAAATTTTCGAGATAATTTTTGTTATGATTTCTGTAAAAATTCTCGTACGTGTAAAACGGCTCTAAACATTTAATTTTAGCGTAATTCCCTCATGCAGCGTCATCTATTATTGAATAGAAAGCTGTCTGTACCTAACTTCACTTGTTACGAGATTTTTTATGTGAAAACCGTGAAAACCCAGCCTTAACAATAGAATAGAATAGGTACCTATTCAGATTCAGTATTCTGAGATCCGTTACGGAGTTTCTAGTTATTTAAACTCAGTTCTAAATATATTTAGAGAACTTAATATAACAATAATACTTTGCGTAGTTAAGCAGTGAACTGACAGTGTTAGAAATAAGGGAAGTGGGCGGAATATCAAATAAATTTTATTAATTTCTTATATTTTTCCAAAGGAAGTAATATCGAATTCGTTTTAAAAGTTTTCCGCGTATTGTGGCTACCCACATAGCCAAATTTAAATTGCCCGCAATTATTCTTAGTAACTTCAACGTTGAAACATAAAATTACCTATCATTTTGTACTGTATTAACAGTTATTTTAATGCCTTTACGTTGAATTCACTAAAAAACAGTGGCGGGAAGTTTAAATTTGGTTATTAGGGTAGGTGCATTTCCTGGATTTGTATGTTTACTATCGGCAGCGAATTGTTACCCCGAATTTCAGATTTATTTAGAAAGCTTATTTTAGTAGTTCTTTTTGAAGGCCGTTGTTGTAATTCATACAGCCTGCTTGAAATAGCAAAGTTAATTGACTTGTCAACAACAAATTTATAGTTTTTCATATTTATTATTATTTGTAAATAGAATCGTACAATTAATTACCCAAATATGGATATTGGAAACGAAATATACGGATAGAAATATGTCATTAAAATCTGATAGTATAAACGTTAGTTAAATTAAAGTTTGTTGTGTATCGAATGAAACTATGTACCTAGTTGTGAGAAAATACGTTTATTTTCACAGATATAAACTTATTACAATAAAATGTAAAGGAACTTCCGACAAGTTTTTTTGTGGCGCTTATGTCCGGTGATCGCCTCGAAAACGGCTACTTCGTCGGGATATCCCTAACTGCAGGTGGCACTTGGACTGTGGGATCACTCAACTAGCGACGGCATCCACACTTTAACTTCACCAGCGGGCGCAGATATCATCACAATGATGGGGAATTCAAATATCCCACCACGTGGTTTAAAACTTCAATCTTGAAACATCCGATTGCTTATAGGCTCGGTGCTTCTTCTTTCGCTGGGATTCTTTGTGCGCATGGGGCCTTGAGTTAACCCACCCGGTATTTTTAATATATTTGTGTTCCAACTGGCCTACAATGGCCGCGCCATGCTTGACGCTAGCCTACTTGCTTCTGTTCGCCTGCGCACGTAGACGTCTCTGGAACTATTTCATTACTCCGCCGCATTAGCCAATTAGGAATAGTAAAGCAATCACAGAGTGGCAGCAAAACTCCAATAATCATAGTTGTGGCAAATTGTTACCTTTTAAGAAAATATATGAGTTTAATAGCCATCAGCATTGTTGTTACTTCTACTAAGCATGTGCTGTAGTTAGATACAGTACCAGTAGTCATAAGTAATACGTTACTTACCACAAATTTGTCAGGTACGCTGTGTAATGGCCGTTAAATAAAAACATATTTACAGTAACAACTTGCATTCAGAAACTGGGTTTAGTTGCAGGTATTAATTAACGAGAATAGTTCCAAGTAAAACTTTATCTATTGTAAATAATTTTTTATCAAGTAAACACTATACTTAGCCCATTTTCAGTGTATATAAATACATCATACAAACATATGCAGGCATATATGTGACGTAAAACGTGTCAACAGATAATTTAAATAAACGTTTATGTTTAATTATACCATATACTATGCAAATATTTTGAAGAGTTGTGGTTTAATCTACTCTAGACTATATTATATACCCTTGCATACTAAAATCAACACTTGCGGAACAAACAGTAATTAAAAATACACTTATATTTAAGTGCAAATGTGTTCCTGGTAAAAAATACCCAATGATGACAGGTTGTAATTCTTGCGATATGAATTTTAATTATTAGCTACAAAATAATAAATGTTCCTATAACAAGAAGAGGGACGAATTGCTAATTAGGTTCACCTACACAGTATACTCTATTTAAATTTCTAATTTCAACCATAACTCTCACCCCCAAGAAAAGCGACAGATACACTATCGCTGCGAATGTTAAGTGAAAGCATAAATTAACACCTCATGATTTTTAATAGTTTAAAATGTATAGGGCGTTGCTTCTATATTTACATCAATTTATACTCTTATCACGTGTTTATTAATTTCTTTCTGGTTATGTAATATTCGATTGTCAAGCTATTATATCTATATAATAAGATGACCTTGAATCCGTTATAACATATACAAGGTGCCGATGAAGTAACGCAATTAATGTTCACAACTTTGTTATTAAGTGATTTCAAAAACATCGATTTTATTTTTCTAAACGTCTATGACGTCATCATCTATTCTTTTAAACGAAAAAGATAGTCTTGTGCTATTCACAAGATACATGATGCTTTCTAAAAAATGAAAATGACAGGATTATTTCGAAAGAAAATTGCGTAAAATCAACGATACTTATTTTGGAGAAAAGTATTTTAAGATCTAAAAAACTTCTAGCAATTGTTTCAAATGTTTCATTAAAAAATTGACGCTAACTGACGCTTCGGATGCATCATTACATCATTTCGGGCAGAAGTATTATTTGAAATTATTTGGTCTATTAAAATACATCATGGTCAAATAATGTCATAAAAGAACCCAATAGTCTTAAAAGCTTTTTCCAGGTAGCAAGCGACCCTCGCCACCTTTCTTTACCCCTTTAGCAACCAACGAAAATTCTGAGTCAGGTGATCGGTCCAAATGAACCAATGGTTTATTTTCGTTTGTTCAGTTTAAACAAGTGAACCACCAAAGGTGTGAAACGAACACGTTGTTTTTTTTTTGTTGTAGGAGCCGTCTGATCTGAGGAAATACTGCAGCCTGTTGGTTTTTTGGATTCGGTCTCCCATTTCTCTTGCCCATTAAATAATATCGGCCATTCCCATATCCTAATATCCTGCGCTAATCTGTACACGTGTCTGGCTGGCTGGGTTTACTTTTGGCTTGCCAAAAATTTAAAAGCCTTCATCCGCATTCACACAGAATATGGTAAGTGTCCTCTGTTATTTCATTACACAGTCCGCAGTTGGTATCTCCAGTGTTGATCCCAATTTTCTGTAGGAGTCTTTTCAGTGCGCAGTGCCCTGAAGAACACCTATTACGGTGCGAAAATAATTCCTACTAAGCTAAGTAGTTCTTCAGTCTTCTTCTTTGATGGTCCCTTAATAAAGATCTTTCCATGAGTTTGGTTATATTATCCCAGTATGCTTTACGTTTTTGTTTTTCCTGGATCAGATCCGCTTGCCTTGATTCAGGGGTTTTTTACCAAACGACATTACTCAATCACTGCCATCCCTAGTTTTGACACTGCCTCGCTATAGGTACCTTGGAATCTCTTCTGAGGTCTGCAGTGGCGTTTTAGATTGCTGCCATCGACGGTCTTCTTTTTATTCTCAGTGATTGGATTTGCACCTTCCGCCTTAGATCTTTTAGAGTTTTAGATTTTTGCTGAGGTTGTGTCCTCTCGATATGTTCAGTTAAGCCCAGATGCCCCGCCCCTTTCGGAGCATGGTATAACAGTCGCATGTGAAAAGTTTTAGCTCTACGACCGGCGACGTTATTCCTGATGCAGACCATTAGCCACGACACGATAGCTTGGTCAGGAGATTTTTTATCGACCTTAACTGGTCTAGAGAGCACTGTTTTGCTTGCACAGTGGTACCTCGAGTAGGATGGGGTAAAAATACCCCGCACAGCAATCGGCAGCAGAAAGAGGTTATGCCTAAAAAGACTGAGTTGCACATAACCTGCTGCTGGGATAGTTCATAAGAAACTCATGAACTCGTCCCTCACCACCAACACAGTTGTTTACACAATCAGCTGCTTACTAATCAAGATACATTACGTAACGTGACAAGTATATGGCAGTGGTGAGTCTCTCACAATTCCGTATATTATACAGGTAGCAAAAGGCAACCTTGTCCAGGAGAGACATTTTCTATCAAGAAATATTACTAATATTGCTATACTTCTGGATACATTTTAACAGAAAAATGGTTGATATAAATTTGACCTCAAGATTGTTGTTTTTTCGCTACTTTTTTTCCAATATGATGGAACTGCGCCTCATTTTAGAGTGAGTACTGGAATATTTCTTGACAATATTTTCCCTGACAGATGAGTAAAATAGGGAAACGGAAACAATTTAAACGCCAAATTCAACACGTTCTAAGTCTACTTACTATTATTAAGTTATTTAAAAATGATGCTCCATTCTTGTATCTCTTTCCAAATATGATATAGGTACTATAAGTTAGGAAATACGTTAACAATTCCTTCAAAATGTTTACGCCGGTACAGGTATTAGTTAATTCTTTAACGGAATACATTTTAAATAATTGCAAGAAGTGCTATTTCTGTTTTATATCTTGAAATTATTTTCATTAAAAACAAGAATAATTGACAACAGGCATTTTTTTAAAAAAAAAAAAGACCGGCCGCTTCATTACATTTGGAAAACACTTTATTTCTGAGAAGGAAATGAACAAATATTTTTTTGTCAACTAGTGCCTTTTATAAAAACAAAATTGACGAATTTCAACATTCTTGAACAAAAACACTTAATGGTGAAGTTATGAACATCGTGCGTTACTTTATTGATAGCCTATGTCTGTTGTGCATTTTATTTCTTCTTAATTAAAATTACTGATAATAATAATGACTGCAAATTATCAATTGAACTGGCAATTTTGTTTATTATAAATATTTTTTTTAGATATTGCTTTCCATTCATCGTCTGGATCACTTCACTTCAGTTTTGTGCGTTAAGCTACGAGTTACTTACTACGAATGACATAACCCTGGCGCTAAAATGAGTTTGAACGTAAAACAGTTCGTAACTTAACGCACAAAACTGAAATGAGGTGAGTCAACCGGTAAATGGAAAGCAGCTATTACATAGGTCTACAAAATTACGATTAAGACAGTTGTCATAGAAACACGTGACTTACTCTGACATTTTCGGAAAATAAATATACAAAGTTTTCCAACCAGAAAGTTAGAAGTTTTCCGACTTAACGAAACTCTTTAGCTTTAAAACTTTGAGATTTGCAGTAAAATTGTACAGTTACTTTTTTCTAAAATATTTTTGCACTTCCGGATAACCGGAATTTTAAATTCAGCGCCCTATGTATTCTAACAGTTTTAAATCCAGCATAAAATTCCATGACGATTACAAGACGGGTTTCCTATACCTATCTTCAACTGTTTCTAAACCATGTGAAAAGAAGTACTGGCTGTACAACGTTAGGTTCACGGAGTAAATTAGTGGATAAGATCAATACTCAATTTTTCAATTGCTTTCGCAATTAGTTTATTGCTTCCTCAGAGAATCAACTATAAAGAGATTACAACCAATTAAAGTGTAAATATTATAAAGTAAGTGAAAAAGAATTACAGTTACTTGAGTGACCTCGGAGATTTTAAATTTAAAATCAGAATAACTAACCTCCCGCATCTTGTTTTGGTTATTCAGATTTTAAATTTAAAAATAAATAATTTTAAATTGTGACTTTTGACTGTCGTATTATTCATAATGTTTATATTATTTATCTCCGACGTCACTCAAATAACTCTAAGTTCTTTTTCACTTACTTTATAATATTTAACATTAATTGGTCGTAACCTCCTTATAGATGATTCTCTGAGGAAGCAGTAAACTAATTGCGAAAGCTTAGAATTGAAAAATTGAGTATTAATTCAAACTTCGGCTGCCTTACCCACTAATTTAACCCGTGAATCTGTTTCTAAAATAATAGGATTTTGTGAAAAATTTTATATTTACGCTATTGTACGTAATTGATTAACTTTTACCTGCTCTATAGGTGCAAGAGATCTCTCATTTTGAAACTAGCAAATACTAACATTGTTTCATCAAAGTGTGATAAAAAGTTCTCGTCGTAATGTTTAAAAATTAGTGACATACCACACAATTTTGAAAGCTGCAAAACACAAGCTTTAATATTTTTTATATTGTTGGGTGTACAATTAAATTCTACACCCAACCACATTTACTGGCAACAATAATTTATTGTAAAGTCAAATTCATAACGTATCAGGCAAAATTTGACGGTCATTTAGCAGTGTTAATAAACAAAAAGACTAATTTAAAAGAAAGCTATGTTTTAACGCTAAAACAAATCGGTATAAAATTATTCTAACAACACCATTTGCATGGACAGCCCTGTATAATATTCTGGATGCTACTTGATATTCTAATGTCCTTTTTAGGTGTCAAATGTTACGAGTAGGTAGCGACGCCTACGTTACAGTATTTCGATTTTAGTTTAATGTCAATGTTCCTGCAATATACAGGAACGAAATAAATTTAGTAAAATCCACATTATTTTAAATGTAACCTTCATATAAATATATATGTACGTATAAGAAATAAATAGATTTAATTACAAGAAATAATATGAAAATTCTTTATTTTAATACCATTTCTATACGGATGTATTAATCTTAAAATAGAACCAGGAGAATACAATCGCTTTTAACCCTTTTTTCTTCTATCTACATTTAATTCGTATCCATACACTATTACACCAACATATTTAAGAAAAATATTACAACCTGCTCAAGATTATCGCCTACATACATATGAATGGTATAATTAAAATTGTTTCACTTTATAATAAAAGTTTGTATAACTGCCTTGTCCGATGTGGGATAATCACATGCAAATGATACGGCTAGCAAATGTAAATTCAACTGGCAACTTGAATAATGTGCTAATCAGCGCATCGGTATAGTTGGAAAATAACACAAATTACAATTCAGATTCAACTAGCGATGACGTGACATATATAAAATTTTCTAGTGCGTGTAAAGCAACAATAATAAGATTTTAATTTCAAGAATCAAATGCATATACACACATCAGAGTACATACAACTTGTGTCACTCGTTTTACAGTTTTTACGGACGTAAATACGCATATATAATATTTTATGGGTGGTAAAATACTCTAATACAGTATGACTTTACTCTCATTGAAATATAAAATCGTAGTACTACACAAATTGCCAAAAAAAAACTCTAAACATCGATCAAATTAACTGTTATTCGGTGGCTATTAATAAACGTGAACATTATGAGTCATTTCTACTTATAAAGGTTATCAAATTCATTCTGCTGGTTGAGTTAGTGATGATCAATGTGATGTATTTTCATATATTATGTCTTTGAGCTGAAACGATCTATTTTTATAATTTCTTCGAAATATCCATGTTGCAATTAACTCTTATTTTAACGCTACGTCCTTTAAATAGACGCAGTTTCTAAAATTATGTTTGATACTAATTAAACTATTATTGTTTTGCATATATACCAGACTAATTGCTGCGTGTGGTACATATATATATAGGTACATTTTCTGCCAAAAATAAGACATCATTTCCTTTATTAGTATGTATAGTAATATTTCCAAAACAAGTGGTAGTTTGACTTGAATTAGCGATATTACTAAAAATAAATTAAGGGATTATTTACACACTAATTTTGAATGTTCTATTTAATATTATTCACATGTATTGAGCAAATTCGTAGCAATATTTTTATTAAATTTAGATAATTTAGTCAAATTAAAAGAATTTTTTAAACCGGCGAATTACCATACACCATGTCTGATAATACCTTTAAATTTCTGTCTCAATACTAAATGTTAACTTGTTATTAGTTTAATGTCTAAAGTTCTTTTTTTTAATATTAATGACCTCATTTTTTCGAGTTTTTTTTTTATTCATACTTAGGTGTATATCTGATGATGGCATGAACCGAAACATAGAGCAATATTTAATTAATTAAAGATTGATCAGCAGAGCAATTTTGTGGTATTGTTTTTATTAATTCCAAGATATTATCAACCTTATACAGTAGTTAGGACAAAATGAATCTAATATTTTCTATTGTCCTACACTGATTTAATAAAAAAAAAATATTAAATAGTACCATATAACTATTATTATTATTCATTAGGATTCTTTAGTTTGTGACTTCAAATCCCAATTAAATATTTTTAAAGAAGCCAGTATTCTTGAGAAGCTTAAGGCAAGACTATTATTTGATCTAGCGGTTTCCTTGTAAGAAAGGAAGAAAAGGGATAATTTTCAGTAAAATTAACGTTTATTATGTAGTTTAAAATGAAAATATTAATAAAATTTTAATATTCCTCTGAGATGAAGTGTCTATAAACAGCAAGTGTTATACCTATCCATAATCTGTTTTAGTTTTGGCTCTGTCAATTATAGAGAAAAATACGAAATTGCTAAAATTTACTAAAAGTGACAAAAATGAAAATACCTATATAATTTATTTTTAAAAAAGTTGTGACTGTTAACTAAACACCGACCTGTGGGATATATTTAGGATTTTTCTGACATAGCCGACAAATTTGTTATCAACTCGAACAACAGACAATAACCTTTACTTTCGATTGTTAAGTTGGACGATCTGTATATTTTTTGGTATTTTGTTCAGAAGAGCATTTTGATAGAGCTGCATGAGCTGTTTTTTTAGCTAAAGTGTTTAAAATGCTCAGTTATTATTATTATAATCATAACAGAACATTGATTTATTAACCGCAGTTTAATTAACAGAAAATATACAAACACACCCATTTAACAATTGAAAATCAAGACTATGTCAAAACATGTCAGTGTAAAAACATTAAAAGTGTGACACACACACACACTACCTAAATTCCCAAATTTCATTTTTCTATTCCGCGTGCTTTATAGATCGCTCAGATTATCTTGAAAGTGGGCGTGAGGTATTTGTGAATTATGGCACAGGCAAACCGTGTTCCAGGAACATTCAGTATATAGTTCGTAAATGATTATTGTTACTAATTCCAATCTGTATCTAATTGGAAATGTCGTTGGTTTAACCGTTCAATAAAAACAAAAAATAGACAATCTGACCATTGTAAATATCGCTTCCAAAAAGCACTCACTTTAATGTGTTCATAATCATTAGTTCACGGAACATTTAACAGATTTGTTTAGATTGCTCACATTGAGTCAATAACACAATAGTCAATGGGAGACTTTGAGGTTATGGTTAAATTGTAAAAAAAAAGTGAACAATTTTCAGTACACACAAAACTTTAGCAAATCTATATGTTTCTATTTCGTAAACTAAAAATTATATAGTAACACACAAACCTAAGCTGCAGGACCTGACGTATATGATGCAATCAGAGCCGGACGGCAGTTTATGACATAAAATAAACTTAAAGATAGCATAAAAGCTTCCACAAAGGTGCGAACTATACGTAGGTATAATTATATTCAAAAATTGAAATTTTGCGTATTATATATACAAAGTGTGGCTTTTCTTTCGATAGAGGCATTTATGGCCGGAGAAAAAGACATTCTAACTACCTACTCAAACAATACGAACTCTAGGTCTGAGTTAAAAAGGGTAGAGGAGACTTACAACAAAAAACTTTGTTGTTCATTAGATAGAAATAAGCGCTGCTCATAAGACCGAGACGAGCGGCGCCATTTGTTGAAATTGTTATAAGCGCCCTTGCTTTGACTACCATGCTTTTGTGCCACCAATTGAATATGGATAATTTCTTTTTAAAACCTTGATATCAGGAAAAGTTGATCTAAAACCCACACCACATATTCGTGTGAGTCCAAAAAAGTATTTTTGGTTCTTTTAATACTCTTATTAACCGCTGTCTATTAATTGAATCAAACGCGTTCTTGGAATATGCTTATAATATCTATAACCCAAATTCATCAACCTTTTACATCATCAGTTGAACGATCTATACTGACGCTGATACTCGTACGTACACCTTGAGTTTGAAACGCCCACTCTAGAGCCGCAACTCATCACAGGCATTGTTTAATGAGAATTACATGAACAATTTTCCTGTTTGTTACAATATTTAGTTCAGTTGTTTCTTCCATGTGCCACCCTTGAGCTATGAACCACTTGCACGGGCCCGCATAAGAATTGATAAAAAAACTAGGTCTTTACATTATGCAAAAATTGTTTGCATATATATTTTTATACATGCATCTAAATTCTGTTAATACAATTTTTTCTTATGCTTCTAACATTTTGTGGAAATGAATCTGGCGTATTTCTTATTTTATTTATTTTTGACAACCAAAAAAAAATCTAAGGTTTAATAAGTTGCATATACATTCACTAAAACAAAAACGATATTTTGTTAACCCAATTTGTTTTGTTAATATCATATGTCGTGCCCACAGTGTAGAAAATGGGGTATAACTGAAGAAAGAAATTATAAATTATTTTCGTAGTGGTTTTTCTAATCATTTACTTTTTATGTCAAAACTTTTATTCTCTCAATTATACTGCGTCTTCCATTTAATTATAAATTCTTATAAATCCCACTATTCCAACTCCTTTTAAATTCAATGTCATCACTACATTTTAGTTTTTATGGATATTTTATTACATAATAACTTTTATAAAGATCAACGTTAAAAATAATAATAATATTAATTCTTATTGTTAAACTATGAAACACTATTAGATTTAACTTTTCTTATATTTTAATCGTATACTTTTCGTTTCAAAAAGAGTGTATATTTTTCGAATTGCAATTTAATATATCCAATCCCATTTCGATATAACACGTCATTGCATTAAAACCTTGGTTTAAACGTATATTTCAACACGAACCTTCGAAATACTAATGAGAAAATTTGGTCTAGATGATAGGCTAATACGTAATAATGCTCCTAAACAACTGGTTAAAGTAAATAAAGAAGACCTATAAAATCTTTGTTGTCGTTCTAAGGTAGACATTGCCAATTCTGTACTTTGATCGCTAGGTATATTATGTGAAGTTGAAGATGACCCCTTATGCAAGATATATCCACGTGATTTAAATACTACAAACTTGTTTCATTTTCCGAGACGCAATACGCGGTGTAAGTTAACGTTGTTACCTACTTCTTGACAAATTATGACGTAATTATAGATTGTGTATACGGAGGAGCAATAAATTATTATTGTTATTAGAAAGAGTTAAGTGCAAATCTTACATGTAATCTGTTAATAATCCTGTCAAGAGTGGTTGATTGTTGTGACTTGGGGTTGTTTCCAGCACTACCACCACCAACACTACCATCGACACAATCCACCTTCTTTTTGCACAGTTTATTCCCCATGTCAATCGCTCACTTCAGACTTTTAGTACGGCTAGAAATTCTGATAAAAGAAAGAATGATTTCGAATAATATGAATGCGAGTATGTATCATACGCTCGCATGTGTAATTTATGGAACACACGCGCGAGTGCACTCCGGGCCAGTTAATTCGCTACTACTGGTACTACTGTTGCTCTGATGTTGTGTTCTTTACCTATCGACACCGCTAACCAATACTTTCCTTACTGTACGCCGCTAAAGTTAAGGTTAACCCGTTCGCCGAAGTATTTTTAAGGTTGCCTTAGAAGGTATTCATCTATTGACGGCGTGGGTATATACATAAAAAGAAGTAAATAACGTGAAGGAATCGCGTGCGAATTTGTGAATAAATTATCTACCTCGCGCAAAGGGTAGAAGACAATAATAGCCTAACCGTCTACATACATAAACTAATTGTCCTTCGTAGAAAGCTTATCAAAAACCAATGGAAAATTGTTAGCATGCCACTCGATAAACTTATTGATCAAGTTCTCAAGTTCTTCATTATCATATTATTGAAGATCAAAATTCAACTAAAACAAAATAATAAATCCCAAACCCAAGCAGCACTATAGAATATACACTCTATATTTGTTGTTTGTGTATGTCGGGTGTGTTTTCAACGTGTCTTCGTAAAACGATTTTTAATAAACATATAACAAATCTTTAACACTTTGAAGTGCGTTATTAAGAACTAAGTTCTACATATGACCTGAGTTTTTATCGTATTAGTGACTAAACTGTTTTTCTAACCGGCAGCAAGTAGTTTTATTTAAATTGTGAATAAATACATAGGACAACCCAAGGTGTTTTACGTGACGATCCAACCAGCTGAGTACCGAGACAAGAAGAAGGACGCTTTTTCACGTATCTTACAACCGTGGACAAAAAATAAAAAAGCGCTCAAATATGAATAAATGTAAGAAGTGTAAAAATAAAGTTTTGCAACCTGTATTTTGTAAAAACTGTGAAATCAAACTTTAATCCAGTTGTGCGCGGGGGTCAGTTGGCTGTGGCCGAGAAGGACATTGAATTTGAAGATCCAGCTAATTTTCAACATTGATAATTTTCTCCAATAGGGAAAATGTAGAAACAAAGGACCTACTAAAGGTTTGTAGTAGAGATGTATAAAATCATAGAAACGCCAGTCTCAAACAATTAAAGTACTTGCTGAGAACAGTAAAATAAAACGAACTGTCGGCTTAAGATCGACGAAATATCGAATAAACTTGAGTCTCTTACAAATAAGGACAACATTCATCTAATCACCACCATGAAATCATACAGTAGTGTGAAAAAAACTGATAATATATTGATTGTCCAGCCCAAAGAAAAATACGAAGCACAGAGTATTAGAGAAGAAATTAGAAACACTATCGATCCAGTAGAACTTCAAGTTGGTGTAAAAATGGGTAAACAAACGAAAAAAGGGGAATAATACTACGATGCGATAACAATGAATCAGCTTCAACTTTAAAAAAAAAATACATTTAAAACTGAACAGTATAAATATAATATTGAAGAGCAAAATTATTAAAACCCTGTGTAAAAATTTGTAGGAATTCATGAAGAAAGCAAATGATGAAAATTTGTTGCAAAGAATGTTGCTCAGAATAAATTACAAACAACCCCTAGTGAATTAAATAGTCCATAGATCGAAGCCAGTAAGAAGAAATACAACTTGATAATGGAATGTACTCATCAAGCTTCGTGATGTTCTATTAAAACCGTGGAAGTATCTTTGTGGGCTGGATGAAATGCAAAGTTTTCGATTGATCTAAAATAATAAAGATGCTATAATTGCCAAAAAATATGACATTTCGCTAATAATGCACGAATGCCTTGAGATGCGCGAGATGTGCCGAAAATCATAGCAGCAAGGACTGTCTAAACGAAAATAAAAAATTGTGCGAACTGCTGTGAAGCGAAACAAAAGTTTAATCTTGATTTAGACACACACAACATACAGTATGGACTATAAATGTGAGTGCTTACAAAGGATTATTAATAATCAAAGGAAAAGATCGACCAAATCTAATATAGCAAATAACGCAAAACACAAAGCCTGAAAAGAAAGATATTTTACGAATATTACATATTACAGTTCAAGGTATGCACAGAAAACAAACAGAACTGGAAATTTTGGCACAACGAAAATAAGTCGACATACTTTGTATATCAGAGCATTGGCTTTCACACCAAGAGATATTCCTCAAATAAAATTCATGGATACAACTTAATAACTAGTTTTTCAAGGTCAGTGTATTCCAGAGGGGGAGTATGCATATACGCTGCAGAACAACTAACAGCTAGAGCAGTAGGAAAATAGGCTTAGCATTGAGAAGGATTTGAAGCCGTGAGCGCCACATCTCAGTCTGGAAAATGACGAGTTTTTGTATGTTGTATATATAGGCCTCCCAATGGGGGAACGGTTATACTAGACAGGCTTAATATGCTATTGACGAATATCCCTATAAATAGCAAAGTAATCATAACAGGAGATTTAAATATTGATCTCTTGAAAGATGGCCTTTGCAGCGATCACTAACATTTCTAATGCTTGAGTACAATTTATGCAATAAAAATAAATCAACCGACTAGAATAACTCCATTCTCAGAAACAAGCATTGATGTGCTTTTCACTAATATAATAACTGACAATGTTTTAATCGAAAACAACCATCTATCGGACCACACACATCAAGTTATTGACGTAAAGGTAAATTGGTCCTTAAAAATCAATTGCAGCAACTTCGACGAAGATATAGCCCTGAAAAATATATCACATTTTAAAAGCCTGGTATATGATGATGTATGCGTGAACGATTTTCAACAAAAATTAGCAACCTAAACGATGTAAACATAATGTTTAACTGCTTTCATACGCTATTAATCAAAAACTTCGATATTGCTTTTCCTATAAATTGCGTACTCTTATAAGATCTGTTGATAATGACGTACCCTGGATTACACAAGCTTTAAAGGACATGTCAACTCTCCTACGTGAAATGTCGCAAGTTAGGCAAAATAAAATAGCCAATGTATAATGAAAGATACAACCAACTAAAGAAACTGTATAAACAAGAATCAATAGGGCAAAAAATCCTACAACGACAAACGAATATCTAAATCAACAAATATTAATAAACATGCTGGGATATAATTCGTGAAAACAAAAACGAAGCAAGAGCAGAGAAGATTTCAATTGTTCTGAATGATGCCGTGGTTGATGATGCCGAGATCCAGGACGTGTTTAATGAGTTCTTTACTAATATCGTCGAACAAAGTCCATCTCCTCAAGGGGACTCTTACACAAACAGAAATTGGTAAATAGTTTTTATTTACCTCCGTTACACCCACAGAGATAGAGGAAGCAATTGCTAATGTTGCAAATCGAAATCTGCAGGAGTGGACGAAATACCCGAATGATTCTCAAGAAATTAAACAACTAATAAGTGTTCCTCTTTGTTTAATCATCAACAAGTCTTTTGAAAGTGGTGACATATCCTAGCTATCTAAAGACGTCAAAAATTATTCCTGTGTTCAAAAAGAAAGGCGACGAGAGAAATAGGGGTAACTATCGACCAATAGCAGTTCAATGTCAGATTTCAAAGATTTTCGAATATTGCTTCCATACACGTCTGTACGCTTTCTTCGAGAAATTCAATGTCCTCAGCCCTCACAGCATGGATATCGAAAATTAAGGTCGACAGTTACAGCTTTGGAGAGCATCACCAACTCAATATATGATGCTTTGAACCGTAAGATAAAGTAGTAGGCTGTTTTTGATATGAGCCGTGCTTTTGACTCGGTGACCATGCACTTCTAGCGCGTTAAATTGTATGACCTGGGTGTCCGTGGTACCGCCATAGATGGATTGTATCATATTTAACTAACAGAGAACAAATAGTATGTATTAACGGAAGTAAATCGAATAGGCGGAGCATAACCAAAGGAGTGCCGCAGGGGACAATTCTAGGTCCATTACTCTTCTCTGTTATGATCAATGATTTACCATCATCATGCCAACCGCCGTGGATGTAAACATATATGCCGATGACACAAACTAACAGTGACACAATACTAATCTACACCAACCTTTAGGACCACGGAGATCGTGATTCAGAATGTGCAGCAGTGGTGTAAGACTAACGGTATACAACTCAATGTTGAGAAAACACAAATGATTCAATATTATCCTATGAACGAACATATCGAAAAAATATTCTCATTCGTATAAACCATAAAAGTATCCCGCAAGTAGAGTGTGTGAAAAGTTCTAGGATTATACGTCGTTGTAAATTAACATGGAATACACAGATTCAATCTTTATGTAAAAAACTGAGCGCGGTCGTGTACTTATTCCGGAGGTTGCGGTCTACCGTCTCTAAACCTGTGCTGATGCAGATGTATTTCGGGCTCTTCCAGTCGGTCCTGCAATACGGTTTAGTGGTCTGGGGTAACAGTGGCCACGCCGAAGCTGTATTTAAAATTCAAAAAAAAATTATACGAATAATTGAAGGTGTACCTCCACGAACCAGTTGTGTCCCATTGTTTAGAAAACTTAAAGTAATGACATTTTACTCTCTATATATGTTCAACCTAGTTATAAACATCAAAAAGAAAAATGACATTCGGAAAAAATTGTGATTACCACGACGATACCAAACACGGAATAAAAAATCAACTACGCCCAGACTTCCAAAGACTAACAGTGTGTCAGAAATAAGATAGACTATATGGTGCTAAATGCCTAAACAAGCTGCTGAATGCATTCGAAACCAATACAGACTTTAAAAGTTTCGTCGGTCCTGTCACGATTTTTTTTGTTTCTAGGCATATTATTCATCAAGGAATTCTTAGAGTAGATTTATTCAGACTTTGTGTTTTATGTTTTTAGTAGTTCATACTGTGTATATGTGTAATTAATATTTTCAATTTTAATATGTTAACCTGACGTATCTCATAATGTATGTACATTCCTTGTATTTACATTCAAAGATCAAATAA
>RXPK01004537.1:0-32252 GCA_004143645.1 Protaetia brevitarsis | reverse complement strand
CTACAATACGAAGATAGAGCCTGTTAAAACCATTAAGATTTGCATAATTATCAATCTTATATCTGCAAAGCAATTGGATTTAGGGTTAATTATTTTGGATGCATTGATTTTATGTAAATATTTATTGAAATGGTTCATTTTATCATTCAATAGTATTACAGCATAATGTGAAAAATGAAATTATCTAACGGAGAATATGAACATACCAGAACTGCTATCTTCTAGTGCGAAGCTTTAAATTTGAATTGATGCATGTTTCCTTCCTCAAACATGCAACAAAGCATGTATAGACAATGATTCTAATTCATAAACTTGATATGTAAAAAATGACATTTATGACGTCTATACGTCAGTTTGCCACATTCAAAGATGGTGGAAGCCAGACCGTTTTTCAGTTATTGCGTGCACGCCGAAAGCGCGTTCCAGTGTTTTATATAGTTCGTTGCTTTAAACATATGTCACCTAACCACTAGCAAGGCGACAAAGTTAAAAAATATGGCATGAATCGGGAAAGAGTGAGGTTAAATGATATCCAAAAAAGTTATTTGAAAAAGAAGTTGCTCTGAGTTCAATTTTGAGGCCATATACAACTTTTTGTAAAAGTATTTTAAAGAAACTCTTAACTAAAGAATTTATTAGAACGACTTTGTTTTTCTTTAAAAGGGGTGGTAATCCTAATCAACATCACGACCCCGGAAAAAGCCGATTATCGTAACTGACCCATTTGGAAAAAAACATATTTAAGTAAATAAACAATTTTCTTTCTTGATGTCATAGTGATTACTTTCTTTATATTCAATTTATTCCAGTTGCGGAAAATAGATTCATTCAAAAGCAATCACTTAAACACATCTACACGAATTTAATCAACAACAGATTAAAATTAAATTCTGAGTCAAACTTCGATTATTCACAAACTGGGACGGAAAAAGAACACCCGTCGAAAGATTAGTTAATTCCCTAAACTTGTAACGTTTCAATTTTCCCTCGTGAGATGGTGAGAGGGGTGAAGTCTGCTCGCGTTCCATCGGCTCACATCACAATGACTAAAATATCACTGAAACAACAAGGCGTACTGCGTACGCCATTGTTAACACAATACCGGTGCCGTTGCCTTGATAAAGCCGGCTCTTTGATATTGTTAGAGTAGCCAAGAAGGCGGAAAATTCGCCGAAAACTTATTAACAACGGTATACGGGACTGAGCCGGCAGCGGTGACGGCGATGTGCAAACAGTAATTTACCGGAATTGTCGAACGCATTCCGTAGGAACCATCGGTATGTAGGGCCTTGTTTTCGGATTATGATCGCTGTCGATTATTAAATTTTCATGCGTATAGCAGTCAGTTGATTTTCATTTGAAGGCAGAATTACTAACGAAAATAAAAAAGCGAAACTTTAAAGGAAAGAAAAGATAATTTATGTTTGTTTCATGCGGTCCGTTTGTAAGGAATACTTATTTTCGTTTAAGAACAACCTTCGGTGTTGTTTCACATGTAAAATGTAAAAAAGAATTATTGACTCAAACACTAATGTAGCGCCTAGCGTAAAATATATTTCAATTTCCGGGAAGTGGCTGACATGTTAAAAGTTTTTAGGGAATCTCATCTATGTGTGCGCAGAGGCATTTTGTGCAACGTTACACTGAGGGACGAGAAATATTGAATTAAAAAGAAAGTGAGCACGACTGAAAAATAAGGAACACACTAACCAAAATTGCAGTTAATTTACACCCTCTTAAATAAGTGCTCTGATCTAAATATTATTACAGCAGTTTTCTATCCACATAGTAGCAAATTTGTTAGGTAGGGCAGGATAATTATAGATATTTATGTACAATTACCCCATAGATATGAATGATCCAGTGTTATTAAATTACAGTGAGGTTTAAGAAACCAAATATTTGCATGAATTGATAGTAAAGTAAACTTTACTTCAAAAAACCACGAAACTACAGAGGTATAGGAAACGTCAGCAAAAGAAAGCAAAAAGTACTAGTGTACAATACGACTACTTTTTGCCCAAAGGGTCTAGCCGGTTAAGCATATGAAAATTGCCCTCGCATCTCATGAAGGGTTCTTTCCTTGTTTTTATTGTTCTTTATCTAAAATAGCCATACAATTAATCCCACATCCCTAACCCCTATTGTAAGGGAAAAATGGGGGTGATAATCCTTAACGTAATTTTTTTTTTTAGTAACTATTGAAGGAATATCTTTATGAAATTTAAATTTGTAAAAAAGTGACACCTACCAAAATAATATATCTTATTTGTCATTGGTTAGCGGCTACATGTTAAAATTGCAAAAGCTTGGAATTGGTGGAACATAGTTAAAAAAAGAAATAAAAACTAATTATGAATATGTGCATATGTATCGCTTATTTACCAAAAACTATATTAAAACCTGTAAACTATCTCCATACCTATCGTCATAAATATGTTCTTATAACATGATCCTGACTTTTAAGCGTTTTGCCGCAATAGTTGACTTCAAGAAGAATATGCAGAGTTACAAATAAATAGAAATAAAACAACACATTTTTACTCTACATTATGTGAATCTAAAAAATCTTAACTACTGTGCTTTTAAATAATCTTTTATCAAATGGCTCGGGCAACCTCTGCTTCCTTTTGGAATAAAAATTCTTCGTTTAATAAATGCTTGAAAGTAAGCCTCTAAAGGCACAGTAGTAAGACTCTTTTTAGATTCACATAATGTGCATATTCTTCTTGAAGCGAACTATTGCGGCAAAACACTTGAAAGGCAGGATCATCCAAATCACTGTCGTAACTGTCATTTTCAATACTATCACCACAGCTACTAGACACGGTCGGTCGCGTATCTCTATATATTATCAGCCTACATTTATGACAAAAAAAACAGACTGAATGTGTACAGTATTTCTACAATAAGATTCATATCTATTTAAATCTTCATTTATAATGATACGCTTTAGATTTCCACTAGTTTTTCCGACATTTATTTTACAATTAACACATTTATTATCTTTATGGCGTTCAATTGTTTTCTCCATTATTTCTTATCGCAAATGTTAAAATGAAGAACAGGATCTCACTTAATATATTTGAAACTCCCGCAAAATACTCAATAAAACAATTTAAGTGTCATTAACACAATTTTCTTTTGCCTAAATGGCCTGCCAACTATGTTTTGACTCGCCAGTTAACTTCTTATAACTTGACAAAACTTGTATGAAAATCGAATCGTCCTGGGAATAGGTCACTAGATACTCATTATAGCGCATTATAGGATAACATTGTACCGAGTCTACATCACACATCACAAGTTCGAAATTCGTACGGTCGAATGCTGTAAAATCGCATATTCGACGGGTCCAATCTTAATATTTCATCGAGTATAGTACTGAGTAGTCGTCATCGTATCCGATGAGTTACAAAATATTGATTGTTTATAGCTTATTGGCAGGTGTATATTTTGTTATAAGAACATATTTATGACGATAGGTATAGGGATAGTTCACAGGTTTTAATATAATTTTTGGTAAATAATTGATACATATGCACATATCCATAATCCGTTTTTATTTTTTTAACTATGTTCCACCAATTCGACGCTTTTACAATTTTGTAGTAGTTAGCCAATGAACAAATAAGATATATTTTTTTGGTAGGTGTCACTTTGGGGGTTAGTATAGAAAATCACTCCTAAAAAATGTACTTCTCATTTTTTACAGTTTCCAGTGTCACAAAAATTCTGAAAAACTTATATGAGTTTATGAATAATCAAGTACAGTTTAAATTTAATAAATTTAAATTTCATAAATATTATATATAACTTACCCCAGTTCTTAGGTTAAACACATCGGAATTCGGCACTTCTCTTATTGTTAGTAGTAGTTAGGCTGGAGCTATTGAAGATGCAGAAGGAAACATATTTAAAATGATAGAAATAGTTTTTAAATTTTTGTCACCGAAAATTTGTAATTGTCGATAAAAGAAAACATTAGAAAAAATACATTCATTTTGATTTAAATAATATTTAAGTATCTAGTTAGTTACCATAAAATAAACAAAACCAATATTCTTGTGTGGGATAAATGTTTACTATTTAGGTACTAGGTAATAACAAGTCAAGAAATGAAAGGTAATACAATATCTAAAAATTAAAGGCTGTAGTCGGATAAATAACCATAATTTCATTCCTGTTTTTCTTATGAGTTACACTGGATAGCTATTATATTTCTCCAAAGTATCAATCCTAAAAAAAAATTGGCAAAAACCAAATCAATTTAATTTTTATTTTATTTTTTTTTTTTGTCGATAACTATTTCTTGTACTTATGTCCTTCATTTTTTATATGTTATAGACACTTGGCTATGGCTAAAACATCAAACCTCTACCCCTTCTAATAGACATAGAGAAAATGGTATTATTCATTTCAACACTTTTTTAGGGGCCTTATACCGCGGATAGACTCACCATTTTTTGCATAAATAATACTCATTTATTCTTTAATTATATATTGTGACGAAAGCGAATTTTTAAATTGGTTTCGATAGGCGCCCCTAGATGGCGCTAGCACAGCGGAAGAAAGGCCTACATACGAGGTTCCAAAAAGGAACGACAGAGGGCAGTACCGGGTCGAAGATTTATTCTTCTGAATCTAGAAACGCGCCCTAGATGCGCCCCGAACAATCTCCCAATTCTCGCGCCAGATATAAAATAACGCGTGGTTATTGGTCAGTCAGTCAGTCGATACGAGTTAAATTGTGCGGATAGGCAAACAGCGAGTGGAGATAAATAGGAGCGAATTAGTACGTGTAATACAAATATCCGTGCAAATAAATCGTTACATAAATAAAGACAATAGTAATTAAGTGATTTAATTAATAAGTGATTTTTAATAGTAAGTAGTGAGTGTTTTAATTTTAGTGTTTATTTTGATCTTATTTAATAGATTTTAAGTAGTTCGTAAGTGCGTTAATAAATCAAGTTAATTTTAAATATATTGCCTGTGTATTCTTTTTTTTCTAAACCCCCACAACGTTTTAAGAATAGAAAAACGTTACAACATATTACTTTGAAAAATGTAGAAGATTTATAACATGTTCGTAGAAAGTCTTGTCATACATCACAATAATTTTGTTTTTTTAAATGTTCATTTTTGACTTTCTAATTTTTAGATTTTGTAACATGACGTTTTAAGACCGAAACATGGCTTTTGTGGGCCGAAAAATGTTGTCTTATTTATATATTTTAAAAACTTTGGTGAATGTAAGGACGTTTTCCTTCTTTTTATTATTTATTACGTACCACATTCATAGATTTCAACATACGAAGTTGTATTTGTCCTTGCTAAACATTTGGGGATAGTTTTATGTATTGGAACTACGTTTTAAACAAACATTTCTTACATATCTCTAATATTTCTGAAAGAAAGGAACCGCATTACTCATAAATAAGGTAGGTTGGGCTTGAATGTATCTGGAATCCACCAATTGGCAGCTTGGATTTCATTTACGCGTAAGTAGAGCAAAGTAAGTATCCAAAATCGGCACGAAAAATGAAACACTGAATAAACCATCAATTTATCTATGATATTATTTCTAATTAACGCGGTCAATGAAGAAAATACGACGAGGGATATGAAACGCATAACTGTAAGAGCGACTTGCCTCAGAATCCGGATGATAACAAAACGTACCAAATCCATCTATTTATTAGTTCTCCAACCTCTACCAATCAATTTTTAAAAAGAAAAACATCAGCTATTGATGAACAAACATTCACCGGATAAATTGCGCACTGATTGTGATCCTTTACAGTTTAATGGTCATTTCGATTTTCTACACGGACGACCGACGCACGAATAGCCGGGCGCACCCTGTCACCCCTCGTTGCGCCCGGCCGGACCTAAACACCGTTTAATTGTTTGTTATTTTCGAATTAGCACCGTCGATATCTCACCCAAGCGTGTCCGCCGCATCTCCGAACCCCGTGTATGTATGTGTGCGTTGCCGGTCGGTCCATTTCCCCTTGACCTGGCACGGCTCCATCGCCGCGAGCGTCCCGTTAGATACTCTATTGATTTCTGGCCGTTAAATAATGATGCAGACGCGGCCCCGGTAGTAGCAGCCGTCTAAATAATTCCGTACGTACTCTCAAGGGCTGTAGAGGAACAAGAAACGGGGCGTACGCGTCGGGAGAAATCTCGGGCGAATGATTCATCGCCGAAAGTTCGCTCGTTATTTCGCCGATAAGCTAATAGACCAGGGACTGGCGTTATAGCGCGCCGCTAACTACCATCGTAATACATGCAACGTAGATTCCCTCGGAAAATCAACTATTAACAGGTTATTACGTCGTCGCGGTTCTTGCTTCTGTACAGCCCGACGCAATGTTGGCGGTGCCGTGAATCTGGAAATCTGCATTTAGATTGGGAATCGTTCATCGCTATAACCGGATTATGTCCGGTTTCTGATCGGCGCTTTGATCGCCATATTTCGTTTGCTTTTCTTCTGAATCTTCCCGAAAAATGTTAATTGGATTCACTTTGACAATCTTGTGTCACCAAAAATATAAATTTTACTGCCTATCATGCATTTGGATGGTTATTTTTTTAGTGATCTCTAATAGTTCGATCTCTTATACTTTTCCAATGTCCACTTTCTCTAAAGTTCTGTTTAATTATATCTAAAGAATCTACAATTACCAAATTTATTTACGATCGATTTCGTGATTACAACATCCTCAGGTAGTGATGGCTCGTACGAAGCAAACTGCTATTTTGGGGCAGTTAACAACTGTTAGCAGTTTCCGGATATTCACGAAATCCGTTCTGTAAAAGTTTTTGACTTTGCAATGATACCTCGATTTTGAAACTTTCGGATTGAACCTAGTTGGCTATGATCTCTTTTAAAAAAACAATTGCATCTATGTCGCACTTCCGGTTACATCGAAAGTCATGGCCAACTTTGATATTTTAAATAGAAACCTATATTTTTTAGTGCATTTTTAGGTTCTATTAAGCATTTTAAAGCAAATTTTATAACATATCTACTTACCTATTGCTTACCGTTCCCGAGTTATATTGGTTTTTGTGTAAAAAATCTCAAAAAATATGATGCTGTAAATGCGTACAACGGCTATACAGTAAAAGATAGAGAGGTTTTATGTTGACTGCGGAGGGTATGAGTCCTCTACTATTTAACCAGGAAATAAAAAGTAAATAAAATTATACAAGGTGATCCAAAATCTAGGGTTGATTTGGAGTAACTTCTTAGTACGAAAAGTATTTTTTTCAAGTGGAACGCCCTGTATGTTCTTACACCATGTGATGTAAAATTGAATCCTCTATTGAAAAGCTATAAGTGTTCTTATACCTATCTCTATTGCTTCTTTTAGAATTAGTGATTTTCAGAAAATACAGTTTTTAATTAATTTTTAATTAATAGTAAGCGGTGAAAAACAATTTTAACTTTAAGAGTATTCATTTTCATATTCATATTCATTTTATTTATCCAGAAGACATAAATTTTTATGTGTGGACAATGTCAAATATAAAACTTAAAACAACATAACAGGACAATACAGACAAACATCATAAAAGACATAGAGTATAAAAAATGTACACACCAAATTGCAAAAATAACTAACATAGATGACATGTGAAAATAAGCAGTTAAGCAAGTTAATAATAATATTAATAATAATAATAATAATAACAATAATAATAATAATAACAGTAATAATAATATTGATAATAATAATAATTAATTTATTCATTATTAGGACCAACTGCCCAATTGGCATCAACATTGTCAAAGATAAATGCAGCAAAAATAGTGCACAGCTAAAAATATAAACGAGACATTATAACACATTAAAAACAAAAATTGTATAAAAATGTATAAAGATACTCACTTAACATAAGTAATAATTTGTTAATTTATATTAGGTAACTAATATTACATTTTATACGTCATAAAAAATTAAACGCCTTGTAAAACAAGACATGTCACAAAGAAGACACATAATTAAAACTACAAAACACAAAATTACACCGCCACCAGCTCCCCGACCGTATACAGGGCGCGATCAACCAGATAGTTCTTCAATTTTGTTTTAAACTCAATTAAAGTGTTATAAGTACGTATTTCCTCAGGAAGTCCGTTAAAAATTTTTAAACCAACATAATTTGGTGAGTTACGCACAATGTCACATCTCCCATGAGGTATAAAGAACTTATTTTCTTGTCTGGTTGCAATACCGTGAACATTTTTGATTAACTTAAACCGATGTTTATTGGTGAATATATATACCGACAACTGATAGACAAAAAGACCAGCCAGAGTCAATACACGAAATCGCCCAAAACAAATCTCGACAATGACTAAATACAGATACACCCGCAATAACCTTAATGATTCTTTTCTGAGCAATAAAAACTCGATTCGCCCCAGTGGACAAACCCCACAAACATATTCCATAGGCTAATCTAGAGCCAACTAAGGCATGATAAATTGAAATTAACTGGTTTGTACACATTACACGTTTTAAATTTCTAAATATATAACAAATTGAATGTAATTTAGATACCAAAGCACTACAATGGCATTTCCAATTTAAATGTTTATCTATATTCAAACCCAAAAATTGAGAATTGTCAACATTACTTAATAGTTGAGGACCAACAGTCACTTCCATACTAGAACAAACCTTCTGCCTATTATGAAATCGAACCATCTGGGTTTTATCTGTATTCAAATGCAAAAAATTAGTATTACACCAGTCACTCATCGAATTCAGTGTTGATTGACACCTTAATTTTAAATCATACTCATTTTTATCAGATATAAGAAATGTGTTATCATCTGCATACGAAACTAAGAAAGCATCAGATATATTAGTGCTTAAATCGTTAGAATAAAGTAAAAATAGCACAGGACCTAATACAGAACCTTGCGGGACACCTAAGGTGATTTCCTTACAGTCCGATCTACATTGCGTAATATATCCGTTTTCTTTATACGTTATAGTTACATACTGACGTCTATTACTTAAGAAAGAATTCACCCAGTCATATGCTACTCCACGGACACCAGATGAATATAATTTAGATAAAAGTCTATTATGATCTACGCAGTCAAACGCCTTACTAAGGTCGCAAAAAACACCCACAGGGCACTCACCTTCATTAATATAAGAAATCAACCTGGTATAAAATCCATTAGTGCAGTAGTTGTTGATTTATTTGAACGAAAACCATGTTGACTATCAGTTAAAACACTATTCTTATCTAAAAATTTTGCGAAACGATCTAAGAAGCAATATTCAAAAATTTTTGAAAAGTTTGATGAAATTGTTACTGGTCTATAATTAAAAATGGATTGTGAATTACCTTTTTTGTAAACTGGTACTACTTTACACAATTTTAATGAATTTGGAAAGCTACCCTTAGAAAAAGATAAGTTAACCAAATAAGTGACTGGTTTTAAGATACAGGCAAAAATTTTTTTAATTAAGTTCGCAGGTATGTCATCCGGTCCCGCCGTACTCTTATTTTTCAATTTGCAATTCACCAATTGTAATAACTCATCTTCAACAAAAGGGTCTAAAAACAATGAAAAACTGCAGGAACTTACAGCATAGTCAACATTATTTGAAGGAGATGGTATAATATCGAGTACTTGTCCAGGTGAATCTATAAAAAAGTCATTAAAAAAGTGAAGCAACATCTTTAGGACTTCAGTCAGACCTTCTTGGTTTTCAAAGATATATTGTTCACAGCATTTGACTTATTAGTTAGTTCAGACACTAGGTTCCAAGTGGTTACACATAGATTTGATGATTCATTAATTCTTGACTGATAATATGAACGCTTAGAGTCCTGTACTAATTTAGTATGCATTTTTTTAGCTTCTTTGTAAATCTGACTTATCTCAGGAAATTGAAGTTTTAGTTTGTATAGATCCTTTAATCTTTCACTAGATATTTTTACGTCATCAGTAACCCATTTGTTATTTATTTTTTTGTTTAAAGTGATATGTTGTTGTGGAAAATGTTTTTCAAAATAAAAGAGAAAAGTATTTAAAAAAATATCAAAAGCTACATTTAAGTCATTACTATTAAATAATTCCTGCCACGACTCGCTCAACAGAGAGGAGGCAAAAGCGGCAATTGCAGTATTACTAAAATGTCTCCTAAACCCCCTAATCCCACCCTGACTGGTCCTCAATCTACCCGATTCAAAAAGAACTGTTCTATGATCAGATATAGTGTTATCGAGAACGCAAACAGTCCCGGAGAGGTTTGTAAAAATATGGTCAATTATAGTTGCTGAATTAGTTGTGACACGGGTTGGCCAACCAACAACTGATAGTAAATTTAAAAGTAGCTAAAAAATTAGATAACCTCTCAAAGTCACCAATGCTACGTGATCCAACAGTACAATCTAAGTTAAAATCACCAACTAAAATAACATTATCAGTGGGATTATACAAATCCTCAAGAACTGAAACAACATTTTGAATGAAAACATCGACATCCCCATCAGGCGCCCTGTACACAGTCAGCAAGACAGTGGCCGTGCCAACACTATCCCTGGCGGAAACACCGCAAACCTCAAAATGTTTTTCCGTACAATATTTTTCCAAATTTATGACTTCAACATTTAAATTTGATTTTAATTTATAATAAATAGCAACTCCACCCATTTTAAGTACCCTTCTACAATAATAACCTCCCAAAACATAACCTTTTATTGCTTTGCTTCCAATAGATTCAATATTTGCATGCGTTTCCGCCAGACAGACGAAATCGACATCGAAACAGTTCAACTCAATCTCAAGCAAATCAATAGATTGCGCGTTTAAACTTTGAATATTTAAAAATAAAATATCAGGATTGTACACTACCTCGCTGCAGACACCACCATACGTTTTTGAAAAAATTTGTTGATGCATACCCCAGCCGGCCATACTTCTGGATCCATTGCTTTTCTAAAGTTTTCATCAAATATTCCGACCTTGAAGGAGGAGTATATCTCTGGGAATCTTGACGTATCGCCTCACAAGTCACCTCCGGAAATACCCCGGACAACGCAGCTTTCATATCCTCAACAGAAGTCGATTTGTCCACTCTTGAAACATGAAGAAAAGTCATCTTCGGAACACCTTGTATTTTAGCAACTTGATTTTTGCCAATTATTGACTTCCTTTTGTTAGTTTTTTTGTAAGCAGCTGTTTTCCATCCTGCGCTTGATTGTTCCAGAGGCTTTTCATTGTTTTTTTGATTAATCTCCAAATTAACTTCACCAAAATTTATTTTCGGTGGTGGTAAATTGTTTATCGTTTTACTAGTAGGTTTTTCCTGCGTCATAATCTTTTTATCACCACTGTTTATTTTTCTATCAGATGATGGCCCTGGTGCGTTTTTACTGGCTTCACCTTTTTTTGGGGAAGTATGTACGTGACACGATATAGTCGCTTTTTCTAAAGGAATAAATTCTTTCATAAATTCAATTTGCTGCTTCAACAAATCAATTTTCTCATGCAATTCATTAATAATCAAATCCTTTTGCTTAATAACATAAGTATATATATGTGCATCTACCTTTTTATCCATACTAGCGACATCCTCCATTGCATCGAAAAACGCCGTGTCAGTGTCTACCCCAATCTCGTCTTTTTCACAACAAATAACAGTTGTAGCGTCAATCACCCTACTACAGAACTTTGCACAAATTGGGCCTCTGCTATTTTGGAAGGACAAAATGAAAGTTGTGTATCGTCAGCATAAAGATGGTATTTACAATACTTCAACGTGAGGGGAAACTTAGAGGTATAGATGTTAAAAAGCATAGAACTTAATATTGCCCCTTGGAGAACTCCATGCGCTACCGTAATTGTAAGGTAAGCTTCAAAAAACTTTACAGCAGGTTCAGACATTCCAGTGCATCTCTCAAGTAACACCAATGCTGTTACATTCCCCTTGTCATATTCCGCGAGGATATCATCTATAATACTTGTGAGCGCCGTGACACAGCCGTGAGCCGGACGAAAACCAGACTGATACGTGGGCAGTATCCTAGATTCTGTGACATGTTCGATTAAAACACTCGAATTAGCATCCTCTACTAGCTTAAGTGGTAAAGCGCTCGTCCGGCAAACGAGGGGATGCAGGTTAGAATCCTGCGTGAGGAGAAAAATTTTTCTTCTAATTATTACAATTAAAAGCAGAAATTCATTAATTTGTTAATTTCTTACTGTAAAAAACTTGCAATCTTTGCAATTTATTAATTTGTTGCATTTAAAAAACATTATTTAGTAAGTTTTTGTCAAATAGATTTGAATAGCTTCTCTTATTATTAAAATCACATTGATATTATTATAGTAATTGGGACTAAATTGTGACAATATATGTTGATTGTATTTTATTCTAGTAGTAAGCTTTAGTGGTAACTTGTAACTGAAAGATTAAGAATAATTTGTGTATGGTGTTGTTATTTATATGAATTTGGGTGGTGATTCTAATGCTAGTTTTTTTTTTTTATTTATTTCAATTAATTTATAGATATTATTATAATTTACCAATCTTACGGCGGCCAACAAAAAAATATAATATTCATAAGTATATTAACGGTCCATTCCAATCTGACCCACAAATGTTGTCTTGTTTTTTTCGCTATCTTTTTTTTCTGGTGATAAATATATTATTATAAATACGTCAATAAATAAATAAAAAACAAGTAAAGATATTTTTACATCATCATATCAGGTAGCACATTTATTGCTTTTCATTTATCTCCAACAAGCGATGAGAAAATGTTGTTATTTAATTATGCAAAGCTATATGACGGAAATGTAAATACGTCTCTCGAATACGACTATAATACAGAAAACAAACAAAGCAATGGAACCTTTTACAAATAATTGAAAATAAATCACGAGAAAAACAGATCGACAGCGCATACCTACTCAAACTGTGGAAGGAGGATGTCTATTCTCGGGCCGGCAAGGCGAACGGCGAAATGAAATCGCAAGCCTATTAACGGGAACAATGGCGTACTTTTCCGATCAAATTACGAAAGAGGACTTGTTATATTTATCTCATGTCACCTGGTATCGACAGGGAAAAAGCAACCACCACTCGCCGGACGATTGCTCATTGCCTCTGCAGTGTTCTCGCTCCATTGGCCGCCTCATCAGCTACCCGGTCCGGGGACACGTCACAAGGATAACCGAGCAGAAGGACTGTTCCTCCATTTTTTTTTGTTTTGTTTAGGTACATAATAAATCTAGCGATACATTTGTACATTTGTCAGTGCAGTGGGATATGTCGAAGTGGACAAGGAAATATCGGTGGCTGTTAGTGATTTTGTTATCTTACAGCGGTTGTTAGGTTTTTTACCCTTTTATTATATCGAATTCGAACTTGAGGAGATATCAAGAAAATACGATGTGAATAAACTAGGTATACGTATTCCAAAAGAAAAGGGGAAATATCCACATTAGATGGAAATTGATTTTCTTTTTTTTTGTGTTTAAAGTATCAAAATATTATTTATACATCATTCATTTTGTACCAGTGACGGCTCGTGACAATAGTCAGTGGTAAAATCAATCTCAGGTCAACTACCCCCAACCCCTCGTTTTATTAATTTTACAAAATTTTGAATCAGGTCAGCTCAGCTGGCAATAATTTATTACCTCGTCTATTGCTAACTAAAATAATAATAATAACGGCACAAAAAATTTAATGTAGACAAATTTAGAAGCATTTTAAAATAAAAAATCACACGAGAAAATAAAAGAGTATTTAAGTATTTATGTTAAAGAATACAAAATTTTAACAATACAGTTTTGATAGAAAAAAAGAAAGAACTGTTGAAAGAAACCAGATAAATAGTTATATCGATGTTATATAATTACTACTACACACTAAAAAATTTAGGTAATTTTTCTTGGTAAAAATCCTTTTTTTTTTTTGATAATTATCCACACTGAATGAGGGAAATGTAGAGAAACTTAAGGAAAATATCGAAATGTTAGAAATTTTCCCATAATACAAGTATTTTACGTGAATATTACAGAAAAATTTCTATTTCTTAGAAAAAAATCGTTGTAATATTATCAAGAAAAAATTAATATCTCAGGAAAAACTTAAAATTTCTTACAATTTTGGAAAATTACAGTGATATACCGGGTGAGTCAATAGTCCGATATTGCTCGATATTGCCTTTAACATCTGTCGTAATAGATTTTTCAGTGTGGCATCCTACATGATGGAAAGAAGTGCACGTTCTAAAAATATTTTCACGTTCACGGGGTGGATCAGTTTTCCAAGACCGTACTCAATTCATTTTTTTCAAATGAAACCATACTTATTTTATTAGGCATTTTTATTTGTTGTAATGAATGCTACAAATACATATGTTCGTTTCAAACTTCGAATGCAAGGTTGCCAAGTTATTTAACTTTTTACATAAAATTTTCAAAATGCATGCCCATTTAACATTTTTTTTTCCGGAATTAACATTGACAATTAAACTCTAAAATTTGTTGAGTAGCTTACAAAAGTTTAAATCTTTCTTATGAATTGAATGTTATTTAGTAAAATTATACAGGATGGTCTTCAGAAGCAATCAATTTGTTTGATATTTAAACGGCTTTGTTATTTTAAATTGAACGCCCTATATTTTTTTATTTCATCACATGCACTGTTTTTATGACATTTTCATTTTTGCTAGCAGTAGGGTAGGTAAAGTCAGGTAAGTGTGTAGTAAAAATTGCATACTGTGAAGAAAATGTAACACTGTTCATATAATAAGACATTTTGATAAATTTTACACATAGAAGTACGTAATGTATGCCCAGTTGTAAGCCTTCAAAGCTTTTTATAATTATCAACGGTTTACTAGAAAAAAAAAAGAAATTTTAAACCGTGTCAATACTACACACTTACCCAGCAAAATGGGGCAAGTGTGTAATCGTTCGGCATTTTATATATTAATAGCATTATCCTTTAGTTCGGCCAAGCGTGTAATGCTATACTGATGCCTTTTAATAGGGTATGATATATTCACAAGATATCTAAGTTATTACACGTTAGCAGATGTGAATTTTTATTTGTAAAACTAGTATGAAGTTTAGTACATTTGTAATACAACAGAGGACATCCTTATTTTAATTTTAAAAATAAATATAGCCAATCTATACACTTGCCCCGGTTACACACTTACCTGACTTTACCTTATATATAAAACTTTCTGAGATAATTTGACATTTTCAGAAATTGTCCCACAAATAACAACATAACAACATAAAAGGTGGGAGGTGAAGCTATTTTTTATAACATTACCAAACTGCCAAACACGCTGTGTTAGTAGAATTTTCTTTATTTAGTGTTAATTAAAAGGAATTTCAATCACGTGGAGCTTGTTGATATGGTGTATGTTTTGGGTAAAGGAGAACGAAATTCTATGCTTGCCTCCCGAATTTACGATCAACGATTTCCTAACCGCAGACATCCCACTGCTCTAGCGTTTGAAAGACTTCGAGAAAGGTTTGAAGGTACAGGAGAAATTAAATACGAAAAAAAAAAGAACGCGAGAAGCGTGTTAACCATGAAGATTTTTTTATAATAGCGAATACGTTAAACATACTCCACGATAAGAAGATTGCAGAAAGAGGCGTTCTCCTATTTTATACTCAAACTATCATATTCGCAAGTAAGTTTCTAATGGCGGACATAGTACCAAAAACATTTATCTATACTTACAGATAAAATATCTGTAATGAATTAATATAGATGAAGTCATTACGTATTTACCTATATATATCAGTATTTGCATAAACTAAATATATAATTATTCAAAAAACAAACATAAATATAACACTTTACAAATGTTTATATTCCAAAATTTAAAGTCCTTTAAAATTGTCTAAGAATAAAATATGATGTTGGGAGGGTGTGTGCCTTCACGTATATGTGGTGTTCTGTGCACATTGGTGATATAATAAAAAATCATTTTATTTATTAGTTACGAAAATTATTGATTGATTTGAAAGATAAATAAAAAGTTCGTAAAAAGTTAAGACAGAAAATAAGAAGAATCAACGCGAAGCTAAAAGGAGAAGAAGTATAGACATTATTGTTATTCAAGAAATACTATTCGAAGGTTGGTTTTAAAATAAAAGGAGAGATATTAGAATTATGTTTCAAGAAGTATTACTCGAAGGTTGTTTTAAAAATAAGAAAGCATGCAAAGAAGATATAGGATTGTTGTTTCAGAAATACTATTCGAAGGTCGGTTTAAATAAAGGAGAAGCTGTTAGCGGATATCAAAGAAGAATTTCAATTAGGTGCAAAATTGAAGAGGAGCTGCTATGAAAATCTAATGTTAAGGTCGGACTTTAATATTTATTTTTAATTGATTGCCAAAATTCATATATTACATATACACATCATTGCATAAAATTTTTGAGCTAGTAGGGGATAAAATAGGGTTTTGTCAAGAATGTTAAATAAAATAGTATAAATTTCATATAAATTATAAATATTCAACATTAATTAATATTTTCTTATTATTATTTTAAAATTTTGATATTGATAAATGTGTAATCAAACGCATGTCTTTGACAACCGGATTCACAAAATAAATTCACCCTGAGAGAGAGAAAAGAGTAACATTACAATATCTTAGGAACTGTTATCACAACAGTTGCCCGATTACGTGCAGTGGCACTTGATTTTTACGAATTAACGGCCAATGTGGTGAGGCAACGGGTAACTGACTTGCTGTGGTTTTGGGTAAGCATTACAAATTTTGTTTGCCTTTTATGCATTAAATTTCTAATTAAATACACTTTACCAAGGCATTTTCACTCCGACGATATTTTACTTTTTATTAGGAACACAAAATAATCAGAATTGCTGAACTTTTTTTCTTTGTATTTTTATTTTTAATCAAGTAAAACTTTTGAGAAATGATCACTAGATTAGAAATTTTACTTGTGAATATTCCAGACTAGATGAAAAAATCTTGGAAAAATTACCCACATTTCGAAATTTTACTACAACCTTCAAAAAGGTACTTATACTTAGAAATATCACTTCTGCAAGTAAAATACCTGTACGGTTTTAACGGGCACAAAATTTCCCCAAAACCGTATCGAAATTTTACCAACAATTTTTTAGTGTGTATTGTGTCAAAAAGTACAAATAAAGAAAATTATTTCAGTGCATGTTGAGATATTGTAATAGCTACGCTTTTTACATAAAACAGTAAATTCAAGAAAACAATCATACTACTTGGAAAATAGTAGCATATCATTCTTAATCCCAGCTCGTAACTTTGCATGTACGAACGATAAGATTTGCACTTTGGCTCCGTGCCACCATCTAGCGAAGATTGTCACCTCGACTCCGACGGACGGAACTTTAAGTTTTTATTCTTATAATTGTTTCAGCTCGGCTGAAAATCAAATAAGTCTGTCCTGATAAGTCGCCCGGGTTCCCGACGAACTCTGTCGAGGAATTCCTTCGCTTGCCGCTGTAAAAGTAAATGGAGCGAATCCGCTATTCGTAAGTAACTTGGAGAAAATACGGGCAAAACCAACTACGTTCTGAAGAGAAACGCTTTTAGTTCTTCTATATACAGTTCGTTTGTGTTTCACTTAAAAATTGTGACGTCAACAAAATGGTTAATTCCTTTTTAATAAATTCGCAATTAATCGGCACACCCTTTCTAATGTTTAATGTAGTGAAAATTAATAATAATATATCTTTATCTCAACTACGGCTATACATAGAGCGTACAAAATAACGTCACAGACAAAATAGGAGTTCAGTTTACATGCTAAAACTTCACATAATCGTTCAGAGAATAACATAAGACATCCAAAAGATATCTCCTCATTCGATTCCGAAAAATGCGGAATCTAGCAATACACTTAATTTCCTCGGGTAACTTATTGTATAATTTGCACCCCAAATACGTGAGGTTATTCTGATAAAGTGTTGTTTTGTGACGAGGAGGCAGTAAGTAATTGCACATTCTCACATTATAGCTACTAGCATATGTAGAAAATTCAGATCTATGATTAAACACAAAACTTCCCAAACATAGGCATCATAAAAGGTTAGCAAACCCTCATTTCTGAATGTTTCTTTACACGATTCACGGTATTGCAGATTGTACATGATTCTAACTGCCCGTTTCTGCAGGAGGAATATGCGGTCTACATTTGATCCAGCATCCCAGTGTATGATACCAAATATCAATTCTGGAGAAAAAAAAGAGAAATAATAGTTTTTAACGTACATAAGAACATGATTTCTTAAGGTTATAAATGGCATAACAAATTTTTGATAATAATAATTCTTTAGAGAGGTACTCCACGCGATAATTCTACTTTAAATTCTCGTCGAGCAAGACGCCAAGTAGCTTAGCAGATTCAATGAATTTAACATCTTCCCGATTGAGGATAAAACTGCTGATATCATATCAAGAACGATTACAGAAAAGTATGCACTGGGTTTTATCTGAGTTTATGCACAGGTTATTAAAAAACATCCATTGGCTTAACTTTGTGTAGTCTGCATTTAATTGTAAACTAAATCTTCGAAGTTGTTACTTTTAAACCAATAGTGATGTCCATCAGCAAACAGAGTAT
This sequence comes from Protaetia brevitarsis, assembly GCA_004143645.1. Taxonomy (NCBI): domain Eukaryota; kingdom Metazoa; phylum Arthropoda; class Insecta; order Coleoptera; family Scarabaeidae; genus Protaetia; species Protaetia brevitarsis. Next base: position 13,594 of record RXPK01004537.1, on the reverse strand, counting down.
ATATATAGTGTAATCTGCAATGGTAATCGTTAATATAATTAAAAACATTGTAGGCCCAGAATGGACCTGGCGGGACACCCTTTCTAAGCACGGACCATTTAGATTCATAATTATCTATGATTACTCTTTTTTCGATGTAACAAGTAACTTCTAAGCCATGCCAATGGGGCTCCTCTAACTCCATACAGTTCTAATTTTGTAAGTAATATTTCATGATTGACACTATCAAACGCTTTTGATAGGTCAATAAATAAAGCGAGAGTTAAGTACCCAGCATCAAGATCTGGAGATACCTGGTTAACAAATTTAAACAAAGCCGTGTTTACAGACCGATTTAATAAAAAACCATGCTGGCATATTGAGAATAAGTTGTATTTATTAAAGTAATGCGGTAGTTTTTCATTCTTAACTGATTCATAAATTTTAGAAAATATAGGTAGCATACTAACTGGTCAAAAGTTCTCCAAATTGTTTTCATCCCCCTTTTTATAAATTGGAATAACATGGGCTAATTTCAAGGAGGTAGGAAAAGCGCCCTTATTGAACGATAGATTGATCAAGTAAGCTAATGACAGGGCAATATGTCTTGCTACCCGCTTAACCAGGCAGGCAGAAATACCATCATGCCCCACAGCATGAGAGGAACTCAAACGGCCTATGACACGCGACACATCCTCCTTAACCACAGGAGAACTGAAGAAACTATTACTGTGTCGTACAGGTAAGTATTCTTCAGGATTTAGCAATTTAGTTCCTGATAATGATTGGATATTACATGAATTCGAAAAACTATCATTGAAAGCATTACAGAGCTCATACGGATCTTCAAAACAATTAGGAGGTTTGCTAGTTTTTTTGATTAATATTACAATTTCTCCGTATCACATCCCAGACAGCTTTAGATTTATTTTAATCTTAGCAAAATCAATACAAAAACACACAGGCGCAGATTTTCTGATGTTTAGTACGCAGATTTCGGATACTAGAGGAGATAACGCCAAGAAATGTGTTCCAACATTTTCTCTCTAAGTTTGGAAGTATACTGATGTCATCATCATCATCCCTAAGCCTGTGAAAAATCCTCGCTTTCTATAGAGTTACCGGCCCTGTAAGGCTTTTGGCAAATGTTTCAAAAGTACTTGAATCGATCGTCCTCCCGTTACTTAATAACAGTAATATGAAACTTCATACCATTCTTATCAGCGGGAAATTTGCATCCGAAAGAATCCAGATCGCTTTCAGGCTTGTAGAGAGGTAGTGTATAAGAGAGGCTCTTAATGTTAAACTCTAGTAAAACGACTATGGTTCCGTTCACATGGAGGAGGAAGCTTCCCAAGCTCCAGTGTCCCACTATATTCGGCTCTAAAATACTCGTATCAACCAAGGTTAAATATCTGGGTGTTGTCTTGGACACCAAACTGCTGTACAAATCACAGCTGGAACATGTGACGAACCAAAAGCCATTCGGAACATCTCGGCCTGTAGAAGTATGTTCGGTAAAATGTTTCATTAAAAAAACCACACACAAATCTCTAATATCTAAAAAATAGAGCATAAATTTAAAGTCTAGTCAGATTACTTCGTCAAGCATAATTACCTGCAACTGCATCCTTTGCATATATTCATTTGAGCTCTTCAAACTTCAACTCTTTTCTTATTTGATTGTTTCTTTTCTGTTTTCTCTAATTTCTCAAATCTCCGCACTAACACGATAAAAAAAGCCCTGTGAAAATTACCGATTGTCAAATAATTGTAACCTCCACAAATGGTATAAAAGGATATATTTCCTTTAATTCAATGTAACTTGCTCAAATATTATTGCATCAGTTTTTATAAAATACATAACTCTGAAAATCATTATCCCCATTTACATAATCTGATCACCTTCTTTAAACTTAATAAGTAACAAGTCCATTACGAAAAAAAACAGATGTGTCACCCGCCTTAAGAGAGTTAAAAAATCAACAGCTCTTAAAACAAGGGCACAACTTATTGCCACCTACTTTGCAGTCACTTGAAAAAATTCCATGAGCCCCGTAAAAAATTAATAGGGCGTTACTACGGAGGAAGAATGTCACATTCCGAGTAACTTTAAAATTGTTTTTTTCCCTGCATACTTCTCAGCTCGTGTCGAGCGGAAACTCGGTTACCTTAGTCGGAAACTTTTTTCCAATGTTCGACTATGCAATTGCGAGGTTCGCGTTATCGTTTTTCGTCTGGAAGTGTAGAAAGTTTAACGATTTCTTTGGTAGGTTATACTGAATTAAATTCTAGATAAATATTATTTTCTTTTTGTTTGTTTGTTCCGAATATGATATGACATTTGATATATGATATTTATTTGTCAAAATTCAAAATGAACATAGTATATATACAATAAGTAATAGAGTAATTTCTATGTATTATAATATTTCTAGTACAAGCAATACGAAGAGGAACAAATAAAAAAAATTAGAAGAATTTACACACAATAGCTTATACTATTTGCATATCGAGAACCCACTAGTACAGAAGTTATATGTAATATCATTTCATCATACTCTTACTTAGATATTGCTCAACACTGTAGAATAATTTTTCTAGCAAATATTGTTTTAGTTTGGTCTTAAAACTAGACCAAGTCGAGAGCCATGAAGTAAGGACCTTTCCCATTTTTTTTGGTTTTCTGGTTGAGAACAGTAAAATTATGGCAATGCCTAGTTGTCATAATATTATAAAACTTAAAGTTTGCGCAAATAATTCCCTATGCTGCTTCAAAAATATAATTAGCTCAAACAAATATAGACTGCCAATAGTAAGATATTCAATTGTTTAAATTAATAAATCTCTACATAAAACAATACTTACTGCACCACAAATGCATCTAAGCAATTCTCTTCTGCGATACAAAAACACTCTTACTCTCTACTGAGGAGTCCCAGAAGATAATGGCATAATGCAGAATCGATTCAACTTTAGCATAACAAAACGATTGTAAAGAATCAAGAGGTACATACTTTCGAAGATTTGAAATCATGTAAGTTGTGAAAAGATTCCGATTGTAATTCCGATTCTGGTATGGACTTACCTTGATATTTAACGTTTATGCTGTAATCTTTGCTTCTGTATGTAAAATGCAGTGACTGGGATTTTTCAGTGTTCAGCAACAAACGATTGTATATACACCACTCCACCATTGACTGACAGTATCACGGTGACTCTCGGTTGCAACCGCATATGAATTCACTTCGTCTGTTCGGAATAAACCATTAAGTCTTTTCACATTCTATTAATAAGCAGTGATACCTATAAAATGAGTTTAGAAAAAATTGACCAGAGTGTAAACGAGAAATATATATACCTAGCGAGTGATTTTGATAACTTTAGTTGAGCTTTCCAAAAGCAGTTATGTTTAAGCCTGCTACTAAAAAATGCTTTCGATGGTGTCGAATTAAGAACTTATAAAAAAGTTGTAATTTATGAAGGTAATGACCCAAAACTTCAGCGCCCTACAACTAATAGGCGAGGTAATAGAAGCAATTAACCTCCAAACTACTTTATTTTTTATTTCCGTCTCATTTTAAGCAATCGATTTATATTTTACAGAAATAATTGGTTTAATTAGTTCTCCGATTTAAACAGTTTTTACTCCGCTGTGATAATTTCAACTAGTTAAAAAAAATATATTTTAGAACTCCCAGGAAGGGGCTCATCCTTCGGAGCACAAACACCAAACTTTCATCAAATATGCTGCTATACCTCAGCTTTGTTGTGCGAAAAATTGATTCCATTTGCTGCGGTAGAACAGCTTGGAAAAAAGTAAAACTGGATGTAAGGCAATATACAGCAATAGTAAGTATAACTTATTATTTTAAGAAACCTGCATATGTGTGCAATATGAAAGGTTTCTAATCACACTCCATTCTTGTTTTGTAGCTTCTGTTTCTCATCAAGAATTGAAAAATCATCTATCCCAAAGAAAGTATTCCAACTTCCAAACGCCTACAAATAACAATAATTTTTTTTGTGTGGGTTGGGCCACGATTAGATCAAGATGTCAGCATATTGTTTTTATCACCAGACAGGTTGGTCATCAGGAAAGTACTGACTTTACCGTTTTCAATATGATTTTTAACGACTTTTGAATAGAACTGTGTATTATAATTACAAATGACGCAGAATTACACTTTGCATCAATCCATATCCGGTTTCCCTATACCTATTTTTACTGGTTTCTACAATAATCTCGGAAAAGTTTTAATATCGTTAATAAAAGGTGCCAGCAAAGTATCGAATTGAAAACTACTACAAAAGTTGTGCATTATGAAAGTATTCCCCTGCGTAATGCTCCAGCTCCCTACAACTGCCAGGGAGAAGTAATTAACCCCGAAAGTGCTTTATTTTTTATCTCCGTCTCTGTTTATTCAATCGATTTGGAATTTTTGCAGAAATAAATCTTCTGGTTAGTGCTTCTATAGAAAAACTTTGATACCTCTGTGACAATTATAACTAGTTAACAAAAAATAAGATTCTTTTGCGACACTCAGAAACGAAATCAAGGTTTGATCAGATATGAGTCTATCTAATCCTAATTATTCTAAGTAATAGCAATTAAATTAAATATCTATATTTTAAATACTTATAGTTTAACACTAATTCCGATCATTAAATAGCATAAAATATTCATTTCATAAATACGTGCTACCCTACTAACTATCTAAATATCATGCTGTAACCTATATAGTTCTTTAACAACATTACTAAAAAAAAATCCACCATTCGACCGACTCATTATCTCTAATATCTGTTTCGCTTCCCGGTCAAGTTAATCCCCTAGTTAATGCCCTAACTTCCGTACGCGACCGCCACTCATCAGTGAGTGAACATTCAAATAAGACATGCCCCGCTATATCTACCCCACCACATTCACAATGCGAATCACTTGCTCCTCCCAATTCTACATAAATATGATTTAAAATTAGGATGACCTGTTATTAATTCTACCGCCTGATACATAAATACCCTCATGTCCCTAAAACGTGTAACGCTACCGATAAATTTCCTAGTCCACCTCTCATTTAAGTTAATATCTCACCTACTCTGTCAATCATTATCAAGTTTATCCTTAAATACTTTTTTTTTTAACTACGCTAGCCGATATTAGCCCAAATCTAATAATCTCCCCTAGACACCGCCTCTTTCGCTAATTGATCCGCCCTCTCATTATCGATTGTACCTACGTAAGCCCTAGTCCAAAAAAAAAAATTATATCCTCCTCACGCAACATATTCTAAATATCTAATAACAAATCAGTCGGATGTTTTAAATTCTCTAAAGCCTTTAATGCAGATAAGCTATCTGTTATAATTCTCACGTCCTATATAAAAGTGCTGACTGTATTTAAAGGACGACGAGACAGTTAAGCATATGCCACCGGGCTGCTGCTACAAGAATCAGGTATATAAACTTCGAAAAAGCTAACCCTTCCTTACAAGACTGAAAACAATCTCGTTCAGAAAGATACTGAGCTACCTTAACGACCTGAACTTGTTACATAACTCGAAGATAACATCCACACAGTGGACGGGATCGAACTATCCGGATGTTAACTACCCAATTTTAAACCAAACTATTATGATAAATATTGTATGTGCTGTAAGTGATAAATTTCAAAAGTAGTAAGACCAAACGCCTCGACTCGAATAAGGTAGAATACCTGGTCTGGCAATAGTGAAGTGAACATCGAATCTTAGCACATACTTGTAAGATTAATTCCGCATCTAACAAGACGATTCAGTCGGCAGAAATCGCCCTAATTCCACGGGATATGCAAATATCCCACGAGGACGCCGACGATTCGAAGAAGTGGGAAAGGGAAGCAGTAATTCGAACCCCACATACGTGTCTACAGATGATGTGCGCCCGCGCGCGCACACTCGTACAGAAAGACGTACACCTACAGGCGACGTCGACGCGCACACTTGATGAGACCGATGGTTTCATCGGTCGCGGCGCGCTAATTCCACGGAAGCCGCATACGGATGTAGAACGCGAAATGGAGGAGAGAGATGAATCTCGTAGGGTATCGGCCGAAGTTCGTCGCGCTACCGCTAGAGGACTCGCGACGTTGTACGAGAACGGCTGTGTCGCTATCGACTGAGTCGCCTTTCTCCCTCTCTCTACTCACTCCGGTTGCCATGACGACCGGTTTTCGCTCAGGTTCAAGTACAGTCTAGTACAAAGTCAGCAGCCTAGCGACGTTAATCGCTTTAAATCGTGTCACGGCTCGTCTGTGTCGACGCTCTACTATCCGCCTTATATGCAACTTGTGGAATCTGTGAACCGTTTGCTGGTCCGATTCTTCCGCCAACAACTGATTTGATTCTGCGTAAAGCATGCATTAGGTAGTGGGATCGAATTAATGAGGAATCAATTTCGAATCCAATGAAGTTAGAATCGGTTGTTAGCTCCCAACGATAATTGATCACTTGATACCCTACATAGTACGGGACAAATCATTGCCATATAATTTTGAATCAAGGACTTCTACTGAAACACAAAATAACGGTATCATACCGATTTTTTTTTTAGTTATATCTTTGTACTGTTATAAAATGATTAAACTTTAAAAATATCGGTACAATTAATCTAGGTATATCTAGTTTTGCCCGGAACTGGCTGGCTAGGTATTTTCCGGGTAAACAAAACATTTTAACTTGAAAAATTAGGGGTTTGTCGTAATAGGATAGTTATTTCTTTTGTAAAATGTTCTAGTTAGATCTTCCAATTTGGCTGCGTGTGAGTTCATAGTTATAGTAAAATAAAACGACAAAATGGTCCTTTCTCACAATCTCGGTGTATTGAATTAATTAGCGAACAAATTTAATTTCATAATTTAATTTGCACATTTATAATATATTATGTTCACTTTGTAATTTTTTCGTGGCTTCCAGCTAATCTGAAGATGGGAGCTTTTTTCCGAAACCAATAGCTAATTAATTCAATACACTGATATTGTGAGAAAGGACCATTCTGCCGTCCTATTTTATTTATTTATTTATTTATTTATTTGTTGATTTGTCCAACAGTGTTCAAGAACACCACTACATAAATATTACAAATACAAGTACAGTGTAAAAGAATATACAATAATAATGAAATAATGCACATTATAAAGAATGAGAGCAAAGAAAAAACTACTTATGTGGCCATAAAACTATTTATATATTTAAGGTACTATGTTTTCAAGTTTCTTACGCTTCCAATTAATTGAAAATAGTTATGTCCTTTATTATTTTAAACGGAATATTGTATATAGGGTTTCTCATGGTAGCAATTCGTTAGAAGTTTCCGTGGTTAGGAAGAGCTTAAAATTCTGAATTTTTAGACTCCAGGGTTAGTCAAGATTCACCTCCATTTTTAAATATTTTCAAGATCGTACCACTTCCGGTTATACCGGAACTCGCGTTTAATGTCCTTATTTTAAATTAAACACCCGATATATTATCTTATTTGGATTCCTGAGAAAATTCCACGCTGTATTCCATCTGGTTTCCCTATACCTACTTTCATTTGCTTCTTAGATATCTTAAATTATTTTGAGAATCTTGAGATATGTAGTCTTATTTTCAATACTATGCCTTTTACCCATTTTCGACTGATGATAAGCGCTTCTGGGATAGAATTTAATTCTGCATAGATTCCCTATGCCCATTTCCAGCGGTTTTTTTGCTATTCCATAGTTCCTATTTTCAGATGATTTTTGGTAAAAACCAGAACATCGTTTATTTTTCGAAACAAAAAGAACATGACTGAAGCGGCAGAAATTCACGTTAATTAGAACATTGAAACAAAATGGGAACATTTTGCAGTTGACCTTGATGTTCGAGGATCGGTGGATTGGCCCAAAGGGACCCTGGAACTGGCCACCCAGGTTACCCGAGTTGACGCCCATGGGTTTTCACTTCTGCGGTCGTATAAGAGAATTAGTATACTCTAGGCTTGTACTTAATAGAGAGGAACTATTGAACCATATTTGCGATGCCTTTACAAATCGAATTTCGGAGGTGTGTTGCGTGAGGAGTATATGACAGAGTTGTTCTGTGTTTGAACCAGAATAACGGTAATATATAACAGTTATTGTAATGACCGCGCTCATATTCTTTTTTTTATGTTTTTCATTTGCTATTACGTCCCAAATTTTGTAATGTTCTTTTGTTTCGAAAAATAAACGCTGTTCCGGTTTTTACCAAAAATCACCTGCAAATAAAAAATATCGAGTAACAAGAAAACCACTGAAAATTGGTATAGGAAAAGCAGGCGCGTATACAACTTGAGCTTATAGGGGGGGGTAATCGAGATGATATTTTTATTTTAACTAAAAAAAAAGGTCGGCTCTTTTTCGATACAATTTAAATAGTGCCATCATGGGAGGAGTAATTACACAAGAAAGGGAAAAAACAAGAATAAGTGTTTGTCTTTAAATGTAAAATTTTGATTTACAAGTAGGCTTCGCTGGCTAATGGGGGGGGGGGGAGGGGGATTACCTCCATTACGCCCTCCCCTTGTATACACACGTGAGGAAAAGTCATAACGATTCTAATAATATACATCCCATTTGAAAAACCAAACTTTTTCAACTTTGAAAATGATGCAATTGTTGTGGATTTCGAAAGTAGCATTCTTGTGCTTCCGTCTATGCCAGAAGCGCTTACAACCAGTCGAAAATGGGTAAAAGAGGCAGTATTGAAAATAAGGCCAGATATTTCAAAATTTTAGAAGATAGGTATAGGAAAACCAGATAAAATACATCATGAAATTTTCTAGACGTCTAAAAATGAGATAATATATCGGGTGTCTTATTTAAAAGAAGGAATTAATGCTGATTTCCAGTATAATCGGAACTAGTACCACCTTGTAAATATTTTAAAATGAAACAGAATCTTGACTAACCTTAGAAACTAAAAACTCAGTATTCTAAATTCTTTCTTACGATCGTAAATAAAGCACAAAAGTCAAATCAGTATAAAATATATTAAAATTGACCACTACAATATTGTTTCACCACACAGTGGCTTATTTTTATTTATATAGTTAGTAGGAAAGCGGTAGTTTTCTTGTCGCTTTGAAGTACTGCAAAATGAGTTTTTCTGGACGGAGGCGTGAAAATTTAATTTAATTGTCGTGTCACTGGTTGTGTCACTTGTTATATTATGTTTTGTACTCCTCCGGTGCGCATCATGCCTAAATTTACACGGTGCGTGTCGTGTTGCTGATTGTATCGCTTGTCGTATTGCGATCGTATCACTGCGGTGTGAACTCTGCCTAAAGGTGTGCATATGAAGAGACAATAACAAGGAAATGAGGAGAAACCCACTGGAGAAAAATGGTGAAGAAAATTGAGGAAGAAGCATAGTGATGAAATAATGAAGTCATAAGAAGGAATTAATTGAATGGGGGGATACATGTTTAAACTCCATCTTCAAATCATAAATAAAACACAAAAGTCAAATAATTATAAAATATATTAAAATTGACAATATTGTTTCACCACATAGTAGCTTCATCAGGTGGATGAATTAAACTAAACAAAATATAATATAAATAAATATAATATGACATACATATACCTTTAGGTGGAGCATGGGGTTAGGATGATTTGTAATTATTTAGCTTTTCATAAAAGAGTGCATTTTACTTTTACATTTCCTCCTCCACTTCGTTTTTCCCTCGCGATGCTTCTTAATTCTTTTTGCATGACTCTTTCCTCTACTACTAAGTCGTTGTAAATGTATGTCTTTGTGCCTTTCAATTTACTTTCGCCTTCATTATTTCCTGTTTTGCTTCAAAAGTTTCCAGTTCCATTTTTATTATTCAGAATCCTTAATCTTGCTTTTTTATGTTAGCTTCTTTTACTTTGGTGTTTACCTGTAACCCATCTCGTATGCACTGCTCTATCACTTCTTTTTCTAGTTTCTAACGTACACTCACCCCCTTTATTATAATATTGTTCATTCTTTTATGATTCTTATCATTTTCCTGTTTATCTTCTAACTTCTCGATTCTTTTCTTCCACGTTCCACTTTTATTCCTTCCTGCTCCATTCGAGTTTGTTCTCCTTTATTCCTGTAGCTCTTTTATTTCTTTAAATCCGCAGTCAACTCCACAATTATCTGTTTCATCGTTTGTATTTCTTCCTTTTCTTGTTTATCTCTTGGGTTTGTACCATTTTGTTTCTTCTCCTTTTTTCCTCTTCTGCCTTCTTTGTTACGGCAATATTAATGTTTTTTGATATAAATAAATAACAACTGGTATAGTACTTAATTAGGATATAACTATGCATCTGAACGTATTTGTTTACTTTTACTAAATGTAGTCCTCATCTTTATTCTCCTCTGTTTCGCCACTTTCTCCCGGGTTTTCTGTCAGCGTGCATTTGTTCCAATCAACACCGGACAATGACTCAACGTCGATCGCGCAGCGTACTAGACTCCTACTCAACTCAAGATTCAGCCCGCTTCAACCGCCCGCTTGCCTACCGATTTACTATCCTCAAGCTGTACGTCATCACTCTAAGTTGCTTCTTTTGATTTACTCTTATGAATTTTGCAGCGATGCCAAAGTGCTCCAATATGCACTTGTTTTTCTTTTTCTCTTCAATCTATCACCCTACTTTCATACTTGCTATTTTATTATATTGATAGACTATAAATATATGTATGTTTACTAGTGTTGTGAGTTTCCGAATTAAAATATTCGTTGATTCCAATTATTGAAATATTAGGGTGATTCCGATTCGGAATCGGATGATTTCAAATCGGATGATTCCAAATCCATAAAATTTATACAACGACTTTGTACCGAAACTTTTGATAGGTATTCGTATGAATTGTGTGATTATGGAAATTCTCAACTTTCCGATTTTGGCCCAATCATTCTAAATTTGTTTTCCGGACTGATGGACGGTGTTTGTCACATTCATTCAGTGTTAGTAATCTGCAGAATTTTTTATTAAGAAAAAATAGTAAACTTTCGTTGAAAATAAGTTTAATAGAGATTTAGTTACCTATAAAATACACACGAAATATGATCTCGTGTTCCACTGCTCTCCGTGTAAATTATTCCGATTATTGAAATCATCCGAATACGTGCAACTTATACGAATATGTCTGGCGGAATGTGGAATCGGCATATATTATTCCGATTATTGAAATCATCCGAATATTTACAACACTAATGTGTACATCTACCAAAATAAGATGAATGAGATAGTTCGTATTTGATTTGTTGACATTTGATTCATACTCAGTATCCCATTCATTTATTTTTTTGTATCCGATTTTACTCTGTTTAGATATCGAATACAGATTTTCTGACTTTCTCTAAATACGCTCATACTTTGGCATTTGTGCGTATTGATATTAATGTCCTCTCTCCCTGACCATTTCACATTTTCGTTCGGAATTTTATTAATGTCAACCGACAACGCGGAGAACGTAGAAAAATCGATAACTGACATTTTAATAACCCCGCATGAACCGAACCAGCTTTCAGACCGTGCACAGACATGCACCACGGCTGAACGAAACCTTTTGAAAATCGTATACCGGTGCATGGGAAAAAGGTTAAATTGGAAATTAATTTAATAACGACGTATAAATCGAAAGGTGAGAGTGGTAATTTATGTGACGTTTTGCCTTTAGTTTTTACGTGCTTACGTCGTCATCCGTGAGATGTGAAGTTAAGTATTTCAGTGATTAAAGGCGGTGGGAGCTATAACCTCTAACGGGAGTCTTATTTATTAATTTAAAATTTATTTTTAATAAGCAAAGAAGGTCAAGCATATATCTTTTATATTTGTGGTTAGGTTTTTGTGATTAAGGTAATATTATGAACATATCATCATTTCAACATAATCTTTATCTTTTGATCATATACAACTAGTTGCAGCATTTACCCTACACTGTTGAAAATTTTAACACTTTTTTGACTAATTTAATAGTCAGGAGAGGTCCACACTGTTTTTTCGTGTTATTTTTGTCGAGAACTATAGAAGTTTAAAATTGGACGAACAAAGATAGTCAAGTATTGCCTATTGCTAAGGGGGTTATTTTTGTCCAACTAGCACGTGGAATTATGATATACTTCTAGTCACATTTTATTTGATTTAGACTAGACAAATTTACTAGCTGTTTAACTAAATGAATGCGATCTATTGGATGATTTAACACCGTTTTCTAAACACAACGTCTTTTTAATATGCAACTCCTATTTCTTAGTGCTATAATATTCTCTCTTTAAGACGTTTCCTCAATTATAAATATACAGAACCACTCATTCAAAAGTTTTGGTGTTCAACTAAACGTACTAATTTTAAAATGATTTTTTGAGAACCATTATTAAAATTAAGTGAATGTTTATGCTATTTGATTCAAATCTTGAACTAATTACGTAAATAGTTGTTCCCCAATACATCTTTAAGATGTTGGATTTTTTTATGCCCACTGGAATTAACATTTAATAACACAAGGTTAACACTTTGCAGGTCAGTCACATTTGATGGTTGTTTTGGATATGTTAATACGCAAGAAACAAGCTCGAAAACAGATACACGTGCAATGCAGGTGGTGCGTATAATGCAATACTGTATTAGATTAGGTGAGGTTTCTATATTTTCTATCCGAGGGAAAAAATTCTGATTGGTTGATGCTTCTGCATGTCTAGAGAAAATAATAAATCCTCATATCTGAACAAAGAATTCACACCAAATTCTAGTAATTTCTGCTCTACTAAACACATGTAGTCAATTCGTCTGGGCAAAAGTTTGTAAAAATCAACACTAAAATATTTGACTAGCGCAAAATTAACGCCAACACGTAATTATTTTCAGCATGTTACTGTCTTAACTGAACCGAGTTTATCTCAAGGCTCTAGTATAGGACCTTTACTTTTCTCGCTATATATAAGCCATGGTATGTTCTCTCAGGAAGAGGGGAAGTCTTTCGTTAGTTCGACCATTGCACATTGGCGCGTCCATCAGTCCGCCAAATATTTTAAATTCAGTTCGGTAAACATCGCAACACTCGTTCCTATTCGTTTAGCTCTGCGTTGCGCCAAACAAACCGTCAAACCCGTTCTGTAAACATATCGCACGTGGGTAGACGTTGCCGGCAAGTGGTTTTTTTGTGGAAGAAAGTTTATATAATAATGAAAAGTGTAAGTATGCGGACCGCATTTAACTTTATTCATATAAACATATATTAAATCAATTATAGTTGTAGCTATTGGGCGAAAGATTGGGCTAGAACTAAAACTAGATCAGCAGCTGCATGGGTCATTCATCTCAACCTGACACGTAAAAAAATTGATGTCTTGAATTCTTTTTGTATTTTAAATTGAAGTTTTGCCTAAAATTAGAAGGACCCGTCTTTTTTCCTAAAGTCTACAGTATCATTACAAAGATATTTGCGGAACAAAGTTCGCAAATCGATATAATAATCCGAAGTAATATGTTGGATTATGCATAAATTAAAACATTAAAGCAAAATGCATATAAATCATGCCGTGTATTCTAAAGTTCAAACTACACAGTTTCATTTATAATGCCTAAATTAGA
>RXPK01004536.1:0-84080 GCA_004143645.1 Protaetia brevitarsis | reverse complement strand
TAAAGCCAGCTTTTAACATACACCACAAGGTTGTTTTAGAAGATTGAATATTCATATGCTTGCTGTCTAATAAAATCAATTTCATATTCATCAACTTTACTCGGCGCTCCTTCGTCACTTCTTTGCTTTCGAAGTCCTGCATTGTTCCAAAAAGCACTTTGCGACGTTTATTCATCATTCTTAGTTTGTACTTCGTATTTTGCTCCATTAGGGTATTATATATATTGAGAATTATCTATTGCCCATCTGCTTTCTCTGCCGTGCTCCAATATCACCATCGCTATTCACATCATAATCACTAACTCTGACAGTAAAAGGCTGCCACACGTATCAAGTATAGAGCAGAAAATGTAAGCAGTAAATGATAAATATAGGTACTAAATATTAATTGTATATACCGTAGTCGACAAAATTTATTAACTTAACGCAATACGTCGAATACGATGCCAACGATATTCTGCGTTAGGCATGAGGTGGGAGACACGGCTATATGTGTTTCTATTTTATATAAGCGCGCTCTTTCCTATTCTCTGCTTTCCTATACCCTAGTTAAATTTTGATGATTACAATATACCTACCGTCCTAAGTATAATCAAATTAAACATTATTAATCAGTATTATTATTGGTGTAACCGGTTTCTAACGATGACTAGGAGACAGATTTGGCCCTGCCTGACAAGCAGTAAATTGCTTAGGCTTTATCGACCTCTTAAAAAATATATAATCAAATAAATCCTCTTGTTTAGTAGACGTTTATTACAAGTACGTATTGATTAAATCAATAATAGAAGAAACAGGAATTTTATTTAAAATTAAGTTAAAAAAGTTCAATACAATACTAACAATGATATATCGTTAGTTCGGAGTTATAGCGTTAAATTTTTATATCAGTTTATCACATTATTTATGAAAAGCAAAATAATTACAAATCATTCTAACCCCGTGCTCCACCTAAAGGCACTACACGAGGCACGCGCGATTCCAAAACAATTGAAATGTTGCTATTCTGAATAATTTCGCTATGATTGTTAATAACAAAAAAATAATAATAATACAGTAGCCACGCTATTATGTGAGTACTGATTTATGTGAAAAGCTGAAATATGTAAACAACAAAAAATGTGACTAGTTCACAGAATCGCGAGTCTACTATAAATGGGTCAGCTATCAGTTGTCATAATATGCGCCCATGGAACGACTTTCGTTATCTCCTAGCGTTCGCCAAGGACATTGATTATATATAGTATATTTATAAATAATCAATGGCCAAGGGGTAAAGCAAAAGCATGACAAAAATTTTACTCTGGAAGCAGGATCTGGGAAGAAGTCCCAGACATCGCCGGCAAATCATTGTTATACTTCTGCATTTTGGAGAGGCACTCTCCACATCCTTTAAATTCCGACAGCCGTACACAGTTGAGTTGCACAGTGCTACGCAATTTGAGAGGGGACGGACGCAATCCTGTTCCCCAATCTGCTCCAGTCGTTTTGCTTCTCTCTTTGTTCCTTCCTCCTGAGGTACTCTTACTTTGGAAGTGGGAGGCTTCTTATGGAAGTCCTGCTCCAATTAATTAAACGTCCTTCCTCCATTGTTGATCCCACGAGTAGCTAGGAAAAGAGGTCCACCTCCACAGAGCCCCGCATGCATAGGTAAGGCTAAATACAATGGGGTGCGCCAGGTGCCCCAAGGTTGGACTAGTAGACTGGTTTTCTATCCAGCCACGCATCCCATCAGCCTAGTTCACCACCTTAGGATTTAGGTTTTTGTTGAGGGTGTCTCCTCTCGGTCTGTGCAGTTAAGCCAAGACCCCCCATCCCTTTCAGGACCTGGTTTAACAGTTGGGCATTCGGTAGCCGAAAGCAATAACTGGCATCGTTGTAGAATCCTGTGCAAGCCCATAGCCACGACATGACAGCTCGGGCGAGGGGGGAGTGGTTCACGGCAACGGCCTTCATTCACCCTGCTCCAGTTTTAAGCAGAGAGGACGAACTTATAGCTGCCACTAACCATCTCGTCTTGACCGAACCCTGACAAGATGGCCTTTCCCCTATCCACCACCTTGGGAACGCGCCTGATAGATACTCCCAGCCCCCAGGAATGTATGTGCATAGTACATATAGTCAAATTTGTTTAAAATGTATCATTATTTTAAATCTATGTATAACTTTAAATCTAATATAGTAATGTCTAAGTATTACATTTGAATGAATTTTGTTTAAAATTTGTTCTAGTAATATGTGTATATGTGATGTTAGGTGCTTCAATGCCATTTGTTTGTGCATGAGTATATATACCTATGTATGTTTTTAAGTATTTTTGTTTCTGTTATATGGATATGGTATAGTGATTTGTGTCTATATATTTTATTATATGGCGATATACAGGTGTACTAGTTAGTATACAGTTATTTTTGATAATTTTGAATGATCGTATAATATAAACTTGGTAAAGTTATTATATCTGTTTTATCATTACATGCATTTTTGTTGTTTTCGGTATGTATTGACTTCAGTATTTCTTTTTTTAATGTTTTTCTCTGTCCAAAATCTCTGTATTCTCAAAATCAAAACTATGACCCTTAGATTGTATGTACTTTTTTTAACGCCGTGATGTTTTCAGAGTTTTTATGACTCTTTAATCTTTCCTCCAGATTTTGTGATATTTGTCCAATATAATTTTATTATTATGACCAGCTACATATTGGTTTTAACACTGTCCACGGTCAAAGTGCTGTGTAGGATTTCACGGCCGGAATCTACAGTGAACAGTTTTTTTCCGGGTTGTGGAATTCCACGGAAGCACGGCTCAACAGCTCGGAAAAACCTTTTCATGATCCATGGTGTTATGCAAAAAAAACAATAATAATATAAATAAAACATGGGACAAATCAACATTAAGAATGTGAATGGAACATTAAAACTTACAACACATTAAAAGAAATCGTATTAAAATATGCATCACAAGCTACAAATATTTATTTTTAAAATCAAATCAACTTTATCTATTACTTTATTATTTTATTTATTTATTTACCTATTTTCGTATTTATTTCAAACAATTATAATCATAAGTTTAATAGTCTAGTGATCCAGTAAATGTGTAGGTTTGCAAGACACAAGAGTCAGACAAAAAAAAAACATTTGCGCATTAGTCAAAAGTAATATGAAGATGCTGAACATTTATATCGATAAACTTTATAATACAAATTGTAGTATATATTGAACAAACAACAACTTGAACAAAATAATAAAGTATTTACTTCAGTTTTTTTAAGGATGTTGTTAGTCTTCTATGATTCAACGATTCAACCACCAAATCCATTGATGAAAGTACCTATAGATATTTATGGTGTCTTTGCTGTCGCTAGGGCTGCGGCAAACAATCAGCTGATTGTGCTGCAGTTATTTTTTATATTGTCTACCTGCCTGCTTTTATAATAAAGTCCTTTTCTTTGAAATGTTTCGAACAAACCAAGTGAAAGCACTTCACTCCTTACGCAAAACATCTAACCATTGTTTTAATAGTTCACTTCGGGGAAAGCTACAAGCGTATTTCATTGTTAAATACGCAATTTACCAAAATATATACAAATTTTATCGATTCATCATATACTTACATACATATGAGAAAAAACTCCTTTAGGATTAAGCCCTCCGAGTATTGGACATCTTGGGACTGCATACGAACATCTCATAAAACGTACGTCAAATGCACTGAGTTAATATTTTAGAGAGTAGTGACTGATCTATGAGGAATATTTACAGCGCTATAGATTTGGGCGTTTGTTCATATTTGTATAAAGCGGATGAGTGATATTTTCATACTTGGGATCACTTTTACCCCATTTTGCGGTAAATATAACACAAAAGTGATGTATGTATTAATATAGTGTTGAGAAGGAAGCTTTAATAATAATTCATGCCTTAGCATCCCCCAACAGCTTTCGCCAATTACAGGGGGCATCGGCGGCCATGAGTTATTATTATGCCTGCGCCCGTGGAGCGACTTAAGATATTCGTCTCTCAGCATTTGCCAAGGAGTAAGGGAAATCACGAAAACCTTACTCTGAGAGCAGTCTGTCGGGCTCGAACCGAGGACCCCGCGACTGATAGCCAAGTGTGCAAGCCACTCGACTATCAACCGGGCTTTCATTATCATTCATGGCAGATTTTTCGCTTCATAATACGACTCCAAGCAGTCTATTTTATTTATCGCATGAGTGAAGAGCTTGTGTATGAAGTGGATGTTTCCCATTGTCTTTACGAAAATAAAACATGTAGCAAGTGTTTGTTCGTAAACAATTTACTATTTAGGGAAAGAACAGATTATCAACAAGTTATTTGTATAAAAATTAGAATGTAACCTATTATAAAAGCCATGCCGTGCTGCAGAAGCAAACAATACCGTGTTTGCTCCTGCCTTTCACGAAATGAATGCGTTCACGTCGTGAAAACAACCTTGGGCATTCGTTTTAAAGCATTCTCTGACTTCGCACTCCAATATTTACTCACAGCTATACAAGCGAATGAAACTACGTTCACCCCAACATTACTACAACAGAAGGCTATTTGTCAAAAGCAAAGCAAACGATTCTGAATTGTTTTTACATATTTTGTAAAATATGAAAGTTTTCAAGGCATAATCAAGGAAACAAGTAAAGCATTTGGTTAGGACAAAATAAAAGCAAAACCATTCCCTAGCTAATATTACAACTCAAGTAAATTGCAACCTATACGCAAGAATTCTCGTTTGCAAGTATATGATAAACAATTCAAACACTTGTTAGACGTTAAGTTAACAGCTGTTTTTCTAAGAAATATTCCACCTACGATGCCTATCATATTAGCTGCAGTAAACAGCGAATAAGACTTACCTAATTTTCCGAAAAGTACTATTCGCAGGTTCTTAATCCACGTTTGTTTGTATATTGAGAAAGTAGGGAAGAAAGAAATGTTTGTGCACTGTGATGGTATTATGGCATATGTACATTCGGATGATTCCGATTCTTAGAATCCGATTCGGAATCGGATGATTTCGAATCGCATGATTCTGAATCGGATGATTTCGAATCGAATGATTCTGAATCGGATAATTTCGAATCGAATGATTCCGAATCGGATGATTCCCACCCGGATCATTCCAAATCTGTAGAATTTGTACAACGATTTTATATCGAATGAATCTACCGAAACTTTTGGGTAGGTGTCCATATATGAATTCGTATAAATTGTGTGACTTTGACAATTCTCAACTTTCCGCTTTTGACTCGATCATCCGAAATTTATTATCTGCGCTGACGGGCAGTGTTTCTTGTTCATAGACGTTGTGCATATTTAAATCACACAGTCACATTGATTTAATATATTAGTAATGTGCAGAATTTTTATTAAGAAAAATAGTAAATTTTTATTTAGATGCCTTTGATAGAGATTAGTTACGTATAAAATAAACACGAAATATGATCCCGGATTTCACCGTGCTTATTGAAATCCACTTGAAATCATCCGAATACGTGCAACTTATACGAGTATGTTTGGTGGAATATGGAACCGGAATATTATTCCGATTCGGTTATTCCGATTATTGAAATCATCCGAATATTTACAACACTATTGGATACTTCGAAACATAAGCATGTGCTGATAGCACACCAAGTACGTCTACAGACAAACATTTTTGCATGATTTAAATTCTGCTTTAAGAACACCAAAAGGTTATGGACAACGTTACATGGTAACTGATGCTGGTAACGAAAACGGCCTATTCTGAGCGCCAAATATAATTTCTATATAAAAAGTGCTCTTAATGCCCACATTGAAGCTTGTGCGGAAGTACCTGGTTCTTAACTATCTATTGCCTAATTTAGCGCTCATTCCATCATAGTGGTTGGCAATCCTACCATAGCTTTAAGTTAGAAGAGATATCTGCCAATAGCAGGAAAAGAGAACAGATTATACAGTGATTTACACAGAAAAATATGTTGTTGTAGAAGAGTTACTAAACGTGATTTGCTTGAAATTGTAAACAATTTCTGCACAAGCAGATAAAATAAGTGCAATAAATATGTATTGCCTGTTGCATTTAATAATAACTGATAGCTGACTGATTTACAGTAGACTCGCGATTATGTGAGCTAATCACATTTTACTTTTTTTTTTATCACTTTTCAAAAGTAATATTCGTATGGTCGCGAGGCTACTGTATTATATTTTTGTTATTAAAAATCATAGGGAAGTTATTTAGTTAGAGTAGGATCATTTCAATTGTTATGGAACCCATATAGTACTTAGAATAGGTAGCCTCGTGTAGTACCTTTTCAGGTGGAGCACGGGGTTAGGATGATTTGTAATAATTTAGTTTTCATAAATAAAGTAAATAAAGTGTTGAATAGACGGCTTCATTTAGAAATACAGTGTATGTATTTTAACTTGTTTGATGTTAGATGATCTCTGATGCAGAGATAATTGTTTTTTAAGAAAACATTGGTTATGGGATTTTAAAATTACGTTACTTGTTAGTGCTACTTTGATATTAGTTACTTACGTTAACAATAGACAATATGTCAATCAGCCTCCTGACTATTGGGACAATGTAATTTTTACAGATTTATTGATTACACTATTATTGTTTAGTATTCTTAAATTATTATTGTTGTTTAGTATCCTTAAATATTGTATTACTTTAATGTCCGTCGTCTATCTATTAAAAAAAAACCAAAAACAGTTTTAAGATTTAAAGCAATTAAGTTCGCAAAGAAATTTTTTTTTTTATATTAACTCTCCGTTTATTGTATTTTCAAGAAATATATCTTAGTTATCGCCTGTGTAATCCAATATCTTTATTCTATTTTATTGAAACACGTTTGGTCTGTAGCACAGCTCCAGACAGTAGAAATAAGAAAATATTAAAATTAAATGAATCAAAACCAAAAACAAATATTTTAGCACTAACTGAGATTGACGAACAATATGCTTTTTTACAATGTTTGTTATGTATTATAAATCCAATAATATTTAAATAATTGTTAATAAACCTGTGCTACATAAAGACAGTTAAAGAGACCCAGTGTTGGCTATATTTCAAGAAAATAGAACGACATTGGATTACACAGACCATAGCTGCAATATATTTCTTGAATACACAATAAACGCAGGGTTAATAAAATAAATAATTTCTTTGCGAACTTAATTGCTTCAAGAATTTTTAAACTTAATAACAATTATTAAGCAATAATTGCATTTTTGGCAATTTTTTAATACATAAAAACTTCATAGTAATGCAAGATTTAAGAATATTAACCAACAATAATAGTTAATACATCAATAATTGTGTAATCAATAACTCTATGAAAATCACACTTTCCCGAAACTAAGGAGACTGATTGATTGTCTATTGCTAAAGTTATACTTGCGCGCATAAATCGAACTAAGTGGCTAATATCAAAGCAGCACTAACAAGTAATATAATTTACCATATGTTTTCTTAAAAAAGAATTATCTCTACATAACATCAAATAAGTTAAATACATATATGTACTATATTTCTAAATGAAGCCGTCTATTCGAGAGGCCTTTTTGTTTTTACGTATTTTTTTTGCATGAATATTTCCGTGTTCGGTATCTCTAAAGGAAACGCCGCCGCCGAAACTCCAATGTGTTTATTCAGTGTATAAACCTTTTTTCTATATACATTTATATTTCTGCTTAAAGCTGCATTTACACCCAAGAAATTTTAAAATTCTCGATTGCTGGTGTCCCGTTTTGCCCTGCGAGAAGTGTACATGTGCCTGGTGGATGACGCAATCTGCAGATTTTGCCCAGAGGAGAAAACACCAGTTCATGTACTGTACCAATGTGAAGGTCTGGCGAGGACAAGGTTTCTAGTACTGGGCGTGGAGAACCCCACAGCTAGCAGCTACATAAAGGAGCCGCTCTTACAGATAATAAGTATAATTAAGAAGGCAAAATTAGAGAGTTTCTTCTAAGGAAAAGAGGATCACACTAGTTCTGAAAAGATCGCGGTGAAACAGGTCCTTAGGCCATCCCAATCCTAATCTAATCTATGATTGCCGCCATACCACTGCAGTTTAAATAATTCAAAATTTAAGATATGACTCTGTTCATCTAAAAAGGATGCGACAATGTATCTATAGAGAATTGGCAGAAAAGAAATACGTTAAACATATTGCCAAAGGTATGATAATTATATAATATTTAGCATTCTGTAAATATGTGCAAATTATAGCATATAAATCTAATATGGTTTTCTGAAAATAAATACAAAAATAGGAAACAGAATATTCATCTGTGTTGTGTATTTTGACGTGGAATGAATAATAATACAAACTATAGTATTCTAAGAATTTTTATGTTGACAGAATATGACCCATAAGTATAAACAAAATTCACGGTATTAAGATTTATAAAACGCCAACATGAAACATTAAACTCGTCAAGCTGTTCAGAGCGACTACACATGAAAAATTGAGTAGGTACTTAAATAGATTTAGCATCATTGGGTACGTTCTTTATAAGCGCAATTCTTTTTTTAAAACTTGAACTAGACTATAATATTGGGCCAGCAACTCTTTTGCAAGTATTCGCGCTTATGGAGCAAACTGTGCCTCTATATTCGCAAAAGATTATAATTTCTGGCCTAGTAATACAAGTAACTATTGATTTTATTAAACGGAATAGCAAGGTTTTATATCACATATAATAGGAAATGCGTTAATGTGGGTACAGACGTAGTGACGTAGTTTTTGTTGTTGTTTGATCCAGAAATATTACACTTTAGTGAGTTAACTGACTAGACCCATTATCTCAGCATCGGTTACAATTAAATGGTAAACAACTATATATAGGTTCTAACGACAACAACTCTGTTGTTGTAATGAACAATTTGTAATTATCAATAGCAGTTTGTTGCAAATCATTATATAATATTTTCATTTGCAATATAACATTATCTAAGCGACAATAGTTGCTAATCCGTATTTATGATTTTCTCCTTCGCTTCGGTTAGAAAAAGAGGTATGCAAGTAAATATTAGGACTATAATTGGGTAAGGCATCGTAAACAAAGATTACTATAACGAATTTACACTCATTGTAAACATGTGTATAAACAAAGCTATGTATGTAGTGTATCATTAAATTTAGTTAGTGTTTAATATATTATTCAATATTTGTTGAGGGAAAAAGGAGTAATGAGTCGAGGTGCAAATTTAAAAAAATATATTTGAAGCAGGTATCGAAGAATGTTTTCAGGTACTTACATAATTTCGTTAAATCTTTTTACATTACTAGCATGATAATAATTTCATGCTTTTGCATCCCCTAATAGTTTTCATCAATTATAGGGAGCATCGGCCGGCTCATGACTTATTATTACGTCTGCGCCCGTAGAACGACTTAAGATTTGTAAACAAACGAGGAAAACTACGAAAACTTTAGTCTGAGAACAGGATTTCCAGATTGGGCTACTAATCGCCAATGTGGTTGTCTTTTAATTACTTTGGCTACACTTTACAAGTAACTGATGCCCGGTTACTACTTTGGACTACCTACAAAAATCTGTTCACTATTATTCTTTCTAAATACATTATACGAGTAACTATAATTTAAGGATGCAGAAACATAATTCAACAATTTCATTTTTCGAACAGCTCATGAAATGAAAAATATGATTGTAAGCCTATATATGCACAATTCTAGCTTCATTTTACATTTTGACAATTTTAATGGGATTTTATTACTGTAAGTTTTCTAAAATTATAGTTATTTTTTATTTCAATTTTGCTTACAAAAAAGTATTTCATATTGTAACTTATATTTCTACTTCTCATTTTTTTTATTTTAATTTCTTTGTTTTAATTTTTTCAACATATGCCTTTAAAAAACTGTTAGAACTCTGCTGTTAAAGCCATAACTTTATAAATCTCAATCTATTGTATACGCTTTGAGCTGCCTGAAGATGAGCCACTAACCTCGAAACCGGAAACTACTACTGTTACATTAAAGAATATTGCGAAATAGGACCCATTTTTCATTTTTACAATCATCAGCAACCGCTCGATTTAGTCGGCCACTTTCGGCTATGTATATTTTTTTCTGTTTGTTGACTACTTTGTTAGTTCTTCGTCTGGCAACCTTGTCTGAGAGCGAGCTCTTGAATGCGAGCAAGGACCCCGTACCTAGCCCAGCGGCAAACTACTGAACCATCAGTCACCATCCATAACAAAATTAATTAAAAATTAGGAATTCTGAACTGAAGAATTGAAAAAATAAAAGTCTGTTTTTTTCTTCTTATTTTAGCTTTTCAATATCTCAGCTCATTAATCACAAGAAAATAGTATCTATCAAACCAAGGGAGGAAAGTGCTCTATTGCAGGGCGCGGGCAAATATTACAAACCCAGCTGAAGGCGAGATTTGTAATTGCCCAAGGCCTGCAATAGCACTTTCCTCACATGGTTTGAATACTATTTTTCTCCTAGTCAGGCCAATTTTAACTAAATGTCTAAAAATATGTAATAAAGACATATGTACCTGTGAGTGACATGATAAATAGTAGACTTAATCTGTCAAACATTTTTTGAGAACTGTCAAGTTAGCGTCGTTTTAAAAGTGTTTAATAATAGTTGAATTGAAATTTAATACCTAATAATTTAGTAGTTATTTCATTAATGGGCTCAGACTGGGTCGAATGTACTAATGCCATCTATCAATAATGTCACATATTATAGGATGTACAGTTTCATCATGTCAATGTCACTTACTTTTCCTCCCTAGAAAATACATTTCACATTACAGGGCTTGTCGAAGCAACTTATAAAGCATAAACAAGAAAGCAGTCACCGGAAAGAGATAAATTGATAAATCAACAAAGGTACAAAAATACTCAGGATACAAAGTATAGTTAAATTCTAATTCCCGCACTTCGTATGAATATGGACAATGCCTGATGTACATACTCTAAAATTGAATGGTGTTATGCAACAGGAAGGCCACCTCCAATAAATGTAGTGAAGGTCAGTTCCCTGTTGCATAACGCCATTCAATTGTTCTTGCCTATACAGAAGAACAACCCCTCTATGACCTGTTATTGCTGGCTTGTGTATTGAAAAACAACCCTTAGTTTAGTTATTGTAAGACTTGAGGAGCATAACCAGAGCGTTACTCCATTTATATTGTATAAAGCAGTGGCGGCTCCTTTTAAAGAGCCATGGGGCTATAGCCCCACCATTGTAAATCACAAATTCATCATTAAAAAGCGTTGTAGATTTCCAAGAGGAACTAGCGAAAGAGGGAGTGGTCGGATTATTCGCAAAAATGACATTGAAGTGGGGCCAACCGTATCTTGGCCGTCTGCCCGTTGGTTGTTCAAGCCACGCGTCATCAGTACACATGTTAGTGCTCGGCACTGTAGGGGAAGCGTGTCACGATAGGGAAATATAAAGCAAGTATGTGTATCAGACGGTCGTCGAAAATCGGATATTAAAGTGGAAATATATGGATTGCGTATGGAATTCGGTTTAGACACTTCCCTGCAATAAAAATTGAGTTTCAAAAATATTTAATATTTATGGATCATAGTAATAAAGTGTAGTATTATTCTAGGATGACATCGCGCGTAATTTAATAACTATTGTATTCTAAAATGAGCTACCATTCGTATCTTTTTTACTGTAAGAATTATGAAAATGAAATAATACATTTAATAAGGGAGTTACCCTCTGTTCTCAGTGGACGCGATTTTAAGCCTACGCGAGCGACAGCGACAAAACGTCACTTGATTTAAATCGCGTCTACTGAATGTACTTGTGTCCGGAGTTCCTGAAAAATACATCATAATAGTGTTTTAAATAAAAAATAAGCCATTTGCTTAACTAAACAAACAAGGAAAATAAAAATTGTTTCCCATTCTTGGTAAGAAATATTTCTTATGAAAATATAAATCACATAAACACCCGAATAGTTTTGCGTTAGTTAGGTAGGGAAATGTAAGCAAGTGGCTCCTGTACGTGCAGCTTAAATATATGCAATTCCGTAGAAAATACGTTAGTATTTATATTTAGCTAGATAAGAATTCCCGATAAGAGTTTAATGTATTTTTCATTTTAAAATTGCTTCTAAATTTGTCTACATTAGGTTTTTTTGTGTCGGTGTTATTTGGCAATAAACGAGGTAATAAATTACTGCAAGCTGAACAAAACTGATTTAAAATTTTTGTCAAAATAATAGGAAGGGAGGGGTGGGGGGAAGTTTTCCCGAGGTTGACCCCACTATTCAATATTCTCACAAACCGCCACTGACATAAAGTATTTAAGCTTATATTGAATGTGTTGCTTACAGGGAATCGCCAATTTTAACAAGGTATTGTTAAATTACTTATCTACATCAAGGATTTCGGATTCGTATTTCTACTGTTTTTGAGGTTAAATAATTGTAAAATCGAGAAATTAATTAATTACTTATTATATAGACTTTATATAAAAATTATATTAATTGTACTCCCATATTAGCACATAAGTACTGGAAAATTACAAGTACTCGATAACCGAGGTACAAAGCGTACTCGAGTTATTTTTTGATGTAGTTTTCTCTGTACTCGGCCCAGTTCGTCTAACGACCTTATAGTAGGACTTACTAATAATTATTAAGAATTGTGAGGTGAATCATTTTCTATGTAATTATGCACACTGGGCATAATTTGTTCTAGAAAATCTGTTTCCCCTTACTAATATCAATATCATTATCTTCCTCACTATCAGTGCTGCTGTTGTCCGAATCTGGTGATGTATCGAGAAAAAAAAACACCTAGAACTATTTTTTATAAGTTATTGCCACTAAATAAATTCACGCAGAAAAAATGTGACATAGCAAAGCTCTAACGTTAATACTACAATAATAATAATCTTCATTTATTCCACCACCAGTTGCCTCTGCATCAAAAACATATTTACAATAAATTTATATTGGAAAGTCATTAATTTTGTGTCACGACATAAGATTTTGTTGTTGCATCAAACATTTTTATGTTTTGCGTTGTAATGCAAAGGGTCAACAACAAAAAAAGTATAGACTGTAGGTATACTGAAAAAAATATATCTGACATAAAGAAAATGTTAGGCCTGTTTCAGACGAGACGGTTTAGTTGATTCAACTAAGTTGCCTGGTTTACTGTGAACTAGTTGTTTGTCATTGAAGACCTATTGAAGCCGCCGAAGCGGACAAGTTGACTCCGTGTGAAAGGGTTCACATCAGTATGCTCCTTGACAACCGTTCGTTCAACTAGTGGAATCAACTAATTGCCTCGTCTGAAATAGGCATTAATGTCTTCTTTAAAGTGATCAAAATATTTCTTACCGTAGTCGCAAAATTTAATTTTAGATAGGGATCTTCTACTATGCATAAAATGACATTGCAATTCGCACAGATGCCCATGTTGAAACGATATTGACGTTAGGCATATGGTGCAGACAACCATATTGTCTGTTTCTATTTTGAAGTGACGCGCTCATTCCTACCCTCTCATATCATATACTCTACTTAAATTTTGACGATTACAGTATATGTTATTAAATATAAATTACACAAAGAAAGTCTTTTTCATATAAAGTCGGTATAGTTACAAAACAAAGAAATATCAGTTTTGTATTCAAATTGCATTATTTCAATGATCGGCTTTGATCGGTATATGAATTTGACTGTAGATACTGTGGAAATCGCTAGATATCAACAACCGGTTAATCGATTTTTCCAAAAACCGATTTCAGTAAAACCGTTTAATCGAGTTTTCAAAACCGGTTTTTTAATTCGATTTTCAAAATCGGTTTTAAACTCTGGGCTAAAGTGTACACTAAAAAAAATCTTGTTACTTTTTTAAAGTTGATATGTATTTTAAATTCGAAAAACATATTTAATGCACAATAATCTGATTTCGAAAACAGGGTTTTGGTTTTGAAATCGCCGCATCCAAAACCGGTCTCGATTCGCAGCACTAATAGATACTTCCAAAAGTATGCTGCGTCGGTTTCAGGGCCTTGAAATAACCAATCTGAAATAAGATCGTATTTGCGTTATTTTTTCCTGGGGTCGTTGATTTGATCATTTTTATAAAGCGTGCGTGATTACAGTGACTAAGTTTATAAATATATATTAATAGCGTAAAATCCCACAAAAAAAGATAAAAACGTAATCAGAGTACTTAATCATATCATTTTAGCAAATCCAATAAGTTCATTTAAGCAATAAGTATTATTCAATTAACAAAGTGAGCGCTATTTATATAGGATTAAGTTAACTAACCATCCTCATTTTTCCCAACTTATGTTCCGACCTAACACTATTATAACAACAACATTTTCCACCCTCATAGTAGCTTATTGTAGGTGTACAGAAATTGCCATAAATATAGAATGTTTTGTGAAAAGGTTGTTGAATTAATTTATCCCAGTTCATAAGCAGATTTAGGTATATTGAAAATTAAAATATAAAACAAAACAAAGAAACTAATATACACTAAAATTTTAGTCTTTTTGGGTTTAGGCTCAACGGTTCCTTCTTACTTCCGCGTTTTCCGAGGTCCTAATTGTCACTACCCTTGTCAAGCAACAACCCCTCCTTCTTTTTCTCGGAGTAGTCAATTGCCTACATATTTAACTGTTTGCCATGTAATACTTTAATTTAAATATCTCATAGTAGCTGTAGTCATCAAATGGTCCACTCCCATCGCACTACAGTAGAATGAACCCTGCGAATCAATTTCGAACTGGCGAACCCAAAGGCTTTTAGCCTACTTTACCTAATAATATTAATGAACTGATTGAAATCTGGTAAAAGAACAGTTAGCGAAGTCGTGGACACCAGCTAATTTTATATATGCTTGATAAAGGGAAGTGTGTCTTATAAGAAAACAAAACGACAAAAACCGATTACCGGAAATGAAGGTAATAATATTTTAGTTATCGGATCTCTTACTGAAAATCCGCATACAAGTCAGCGAAAAATAAATGAAACTACAGGGATAAACAGAGGCAGCATCGGAAGAATTATAAAGAAGAACAAATTTTATACATACAACTGCATCAAAAACTTTTGGAAATAGATTATGATCGGCGGTTTAAATTTTGTTTATGGGTTCTAGGAAAGTTAGGAGATGACGAAAATTTTCTCGATTATATGTTATTTCATGAGTCAACTTTTCATAACAACGGATGAGTTGATAGGCATAATTTTCATTATTACAGTGACGAGAATACCAATTTCTTTAGAACCCTAAATCATCAACATCGATGGTCTGTGTGGGTCGGAATAGTTGGAAAGCACGTGATAGGGCTATACTTTTTTGATGGTCACTTAAATGGGCCATGCTTCATAAATTCATAAAATATAACTTAGCAATACTTTTGAAAATATACCTATTAATACTCGACAAAGACTTTGATTGCAATTAGACGGTGTACCTGTGCACTTTTAAATAAGCGTTGGGGATGAATTAGATTGGCAATATCCCAAGAGGCGGATAGGCCGCGGAGGTCCACAGAATTGGCTAGCAAGTTCTCCACCTGACGAGCCTAGATTTAATTTTTGGTGATATATTAAAGATATTGTTCAGAACATATCGCCAACCACACCCGACAATATGAAAGAGCGAACAAGAATGGCGTTTCGATCTATAACACCAAATGTTTTGAGTAATGTTAAAAACTCATTTCAACAAAGAGTACGCCTCTGCATTGAAAACGATGGCCATCATCTTGAACACTTTTTAAAACATTAGCAGTTTTTAACATATCAGTTTATCCGTTTTAATAAAGTATATTTCTGAAGTTTACTTAGTTATGACTTTTAATTAGTATGTAGGAAAAGCCAGTTGAAGAGTTAGGCTGATAAATAGCGTCTATCTATGTTGAATAATAACAGCAGCTTTGTCCAAGCCTACATCAAAAAAAAAAAATAATGGCTAGGAATTAATACTTGAAAAAGAAAATTATAAATTACGAACGAAATTACTACAGTAAGCATTAATACAATCTTAAAGACCGTTAAAATTAGAGTCTAAATAAGGTAATAAATACAGGATGTTCCATTTAAAATAAGAAAGTTACTTTCCTTAAAGGTAGCGAAAATGAAAAGTATGTTTTTGTTCACCCTGTATACTTTTTTGCATTTTATTTTATTATCAAGTCTAATGCTTCAGTTAAAAAATAAATACAGTTTAAAATATCTAGCTTAAATATGCATGACATCAGGAGCTAAATTTTGGTCTACATTTTGAAGAATTGTTAATTATCTCGTAAACGAGTTGAGTTAGGTATAAGAAACCTAACACCAACTCACCTTTATTTAGTCTGTACTATCAAAATATGTAATAATATACAGGGTGTTCCATTTAATTTTTTTGGGTGTGTAACTTTCCTTTGAGTATACTTCAAACTAATTTTGAAACATAGTCTTTCTGAACCTGTATGACTCTTAATAAAAAATGGAAAACATGTCACCACTTTTCGTATATAAACCGACGCGAATGTGGTGGCCCACCCTGTATATATATATATAGGCAACCGTCAATTGTTAAGGTGATAAGTGATAAGGGCCCAAAGGAAATTTTACTTTACGACTAATATGGACTGCTTTCAAATCAAAGCTGTATTTTTTCATAAAGAAGAAATATGCTTGTTAAACCACCATTTGCTTCAAACATTTTCTTTTTCTTATCTTCATAATAAAATTTTTTTTGCTAAATATAAAAAGAAATTATTTGCGATAATTAATGTTTATTAATGACAAAGAAATCTCGCTCTCAGTGTAAGAAGCGCAATAGTATATAATTCCTATAGAACTATTAAACTTTACCGACCCGACTACCTGTTTATTAGATTTAATTGTGTTATTTACTTTATTAACAAAACAAATAAAGTTGTACCTGCACACACCAGACATTATCTGTATTTACTTCTGTTCTACATTACCAATTCATGTGCATATATGCACAAGATATTTGTATACAGGTGTTTTTAAACTGATATCTAGGAATAAAAGTATGTTTATTTATACAGGCATAGCTTAATAATAGTTTCATAACAACAATATTATACTACGGAAAAGAATTTCTGGTTATTTACAAGTCACTGATATGTTAATACCATCGAAACATTTATAATCTCAATTGGTACTAATCCGACATTATTTACGACACAATTGTTAAATTGATAATATTAAAATGTAATTGAGTAAAACAGTTAAGTGTTGATGAACAAAAGCTTCTATTATTGGAATTCAATTGACGTAGGTACAGGCATTAACTACGTTCATAGTATTCATGTATTTCATCATGATAAAATTTATATGAATTATAACATGACGAAAAAACAAGGAAGAAGGAAAATAATTCAATTGCATCAGTAGAATACTACTACTGACACTAAAATTATTTTCTAAAAAAATAAAAATTAAATTTATTAAATTAAAATAATTTTCCTTCTTGTGTGTTAATATTTATAATATGCAATTTTATTTATTGAGTAGAACAAGATACTCAATGGTATTTAAAACAAAAAATATTAAATTTTGTATTTGTATAACAGATTACAACCCAAAAGGAACATGGTAAAACAAACAAAAAAAAAATGAAATAAATAGGTACAATAAATTTTGATTATATCCACTTAAAAAAAAATCGTCTTTTGGGAGTTTTTAACCCCGAATCGGAAGTAAAATATAGTTGTTTTGCCAAGAATGCTCATAGACATTAATATGACGCTTCAAAACGTTTTGCTTGATGTCGTAGACAACCAACTATACATTGCAACCTCAGATATAAACGGCGATTGCGCTATAAATACGACGCGGCATTTTTTCGCAAGATACTTCATGATCTTCAAGCGATTTGGTGTCAATAGGCCTTCGGTTCGGATAATAACTTAGAAAACCAAAATTAAATACCTAATTATGATTTAATACTACTGTTACTGTTTGTAAATCTGTTTGAATGTTGTAATTCACCTCTTGAAAATTTAAGGGATGTGATAGAAATATGTTTTTATTTTCTTTTATAACGACGACAAATTTTGATATCCATAAATAATTGAAGATTATATTATATTTTGATCGAAAAAGACAAGGTTTCTACCAATTGACGCCGATTTTTCTTCAACAATTTATGAAACAGCTGTTGTTGAATGAAATACATATGTAAGTAACCATGTTAGTAATAAGGACGTAGATTATGACAAAAAAATGTACCATTAGGTCCCAAGAAATTAATATATACTTACCGTTGAAAAATGTTTTATCAACGGTATATTTTGCAAAAAAATGTTTCATGAGTAGATTGACCGGTATGGTAATTTTAGGGGTAAGAGGTAAACTCACATTTTTATTAATTATACTTGAAATATATTAGGATGTTCGGCAATTTGGTAAAAGCTTTTGGTACTGCGTACCAAAAAAATTGCATCTTGAAGGAGCTGAGTCATAGAGTTGGAATTTTGCCGGGTTTTAAATAGTAAATCATAACTACTAGTTTTCAGTAGTAAATCATAACAATTGACAAAAAAATACCAACAATCAGCAAAAAATTATCAACAAGATGTCACATATCCACGATTGATTATGTACTGTCTGCGAGGCAGCTCTGAATGAGATGATCAATGGCATCCTGCGGGATTTCATCCCAGGTTTGCTGTAGATGATGACAAGTTCCTGCTTGTGGAAACGCCTTATGACGCCTAATGACTGGGTTTAAATCTGGAGAGCGAGCTGGGGAGAGTTTCTACTTCATGATCATCAGCAATTTTTTACATGCAGCGAATTGTTTTGTTAAGGTTTCAGCCTTGTGACTGACTCCTTCGAGGTGTTGCAATTCCTTTGGCACGTAGTTTGTTAAATTTGAATTTGTTGTGGGCGACATCTAGTGAATATTGTTATAAGATAAAGGTTCTTTATTTGTAAAATAATCAATGGTTCGATTGTATACTATTTCAAATTTATTCCAAAATTGTGACAAAGATATTTAGGAATGAGGGCAATAAAGATTTACTGCATTGCTATTGTATTCATAATAGTGTACCATCGCCGTCACTCATAATGTCCGGTCGGTGACCGTAAATCCAGGCGCACGGTCACAGTCTCCCGTTCCCAGCTTATCGGGTAGGCGCAGCAAGCAGAGGTTATATGCAGGTGGCCATGGTACCCGGAAATGATTTGAATTCTTTTTTAGATTAAAAATCGTTTGAGATTATATCTAAAGGAGAAATACTAGGAATTAAACAAACTTTTCAGTTATTACGTTGTGTATTTTAATTTTAAAGTTGCAGTTTTTTTTCGTTTGATAAAATTGGTAGTTGTTAACAGATAATATTAAGTACTTGGTAATTAAATATTTAATATGTTCATTACACTCGGTGTTATCAAATGGGAAAGATACTGCATCTTTTAATAGGCTAGTTGTTATTTTCTCTTTAATTTTCGTGTTTCCTCGGCATTTTTTTAAAACCTACATGTTTACTTTCATAACATGCTTTAGCATATTATAACAATAAAGCTAGTGGAAACTATCATAGTTTGAGGAAGAGAAATATAAGTTAGGTTATCTTAACATATTTACATACTGCTATAGACTGGCACCCCGGGTTTCGGAAATTTAAATGTGTATTTTATTTATTCCAATCAGCCTTGTCAAAAACAATGATAGAGTTTCCATTATTCTAATAATTGTTAGTATCATTTTATTTGGTTAGTTGTGTATAGTTAATTTCATTTATTTGTACATTTTGCGTGACCTTTGTATTGTATAGTTTATTTGCTAGTTTTTCTTTGCGATGCGTTGCGTCATCGCACGCAGATTTGTAAATTTGATTTATGTACGATGTTATCCCTTGGAGGCCCCAGTTCTTTGAGTGATGGAGGCCGTGTAAGTACATGTTTTTCATTTTTGTTTGCTACCATGTAGGTAATTTCATTTAATTTTAAATCTTTGTTCGGGTATTTTGATATTAATTCATCCATCAAAGAACTCTTTATTTAATTATTGCTGTTTTGTTTAATTGTGTACACATTTTGAATGTTAGATCAGTAATTATTGTAAAATGTTCTAGAAGATTTCGTGTTTTTAGTTTAAAAAGTTTAAATTTTCCGTTTTCTTTTTGCTGATTTGTATTGTTTTGTTAATCACCACGGTTAAGGTGAAGTGAAGCTTTGTGCTGTAAAAATTTAAATTTCAATTTAAATTATATTTGTTTTTCCACGTGTAAAATTTAGTTTGGTTTAAATTTCGTGACCGCGTGGATATTTTTTGTGGGATTGAGATTTATCTTCTGGAACAAATCTTCCATTTTGTTTGCTAAAGGATTTGCATTGTCCTTTTTAAATTGTAGAATCTTATGCAGGTTTGTTTTATGCCAGAATCTTATATTCACGGTTTTTATTTATTCTGTAAATTGTTTCAAATGTTTTTTTTTTCTTTTTTTTTTAAATAAATTTAATGATTGTAAATATCACCTTAAATAGTTCTTTTATTTTTAAATCTGCCATTTCAATTTTTTGGGATTTTAAAGAAAGTAATTTTGCACGCCCACTATTAATTTTAAAAAATTACTCTGAGATTTAAGAATCTTGGCGCCCTTTTAAATTCATTTTTGCTGAGCTAGCTAAATTATTTTTGTCTTTTTAATTTCTCTTTACTTATATGCTTGGACCACCAGTTCACAGCAATACGTATATGTTTTTCATAGTATGTGGTTATAGAAATAAACACATATTTTTTTATTTTGTTTTTCTGCTAATTTAATATTCTAGGAAAATAAAAAATGCACCCGTAATTTCGGATGAGACAATCATTCCGAAAGATAATATCTTTTGCGGCATGCGACAAAGATGCCGCAACCTTTTCGGCTTGGGCAGAGATTTCCGTTCGGAAAATTTGTCCTTTGTAGTTCCCGCCTAAGAATTATTCGTAGAAATATTTTAGAGTTTTTAATTTCCTTGTTTACGAAGTTTTGTTCCAATCAACTCGCATTTTTACGATATACGCAATATTAACAATAACGGAGCTATCTATCTATCAATAATAAAGCTGGTATTTTATTGTGCCTAGTCGAGTTTAAAATTTTACGCTTAATAAAAGATATTTTCCTTATTAAGGGTTGTTTATTATTTTTTATTGATATCAGTAACACTTTCCCCCTGGATGTGTTAATAAATGTGCATCCAAATTTTTGGGTTGGGTTACTATTCTTATCAAGAGGATTATTTGAACCTTTAGTGAATAATTAATGTATCTCATTCTTTCTGAAGATTTTTTCAGTCAGTTTTATTTTATTGTAGCGAAAAACATTTTAGGAATTTTATCTTAGTTAAGTTTAAGATTTTATACTTACTGGATATTAGCTTTGGAATTTTTTATTATTTGTGTTACTTTCTTTACGTTATTTCTAAAGCTGTGATGACTGAAATTTGCAAGTGCAACGCTAAAATCTGATACTTTGAAAATAATAATAATTGAAGCGGTGAGAATAAGAACAGTACAAGTCCAAATAACGTAATTTTGGGAAAATAAAAAAAACTGTATATTTCTCTTACTATTATTCCTGGAGCTTTATCATGCATTGACGAATTGTAGTTTATGTAATAAGGCATTATTCAAACAACAAATCAAACCTGTAAGTTCATGCATTTGTTATAAATAATCCAACAAATCTTTTGGACTTGTACTGTTCTTATTCTCACCGCTTCAATTATATTTATACAAACTATTTTTTTTGGAAATGTGACTGATTCATAAATTATCTGCCCCAAACTATTATACTTTCATCTGCAGTTGTGGCTATTAGTAAAAGAAATAAATGATGTTAAAAAAATGTCCAGAAACGCGAAATATTAAAAACAAAGTAACAACT
This sequence comes from Protaetia brevitarsis, assembly GCA_004143645.1. Classification (NCBI taxonomy): domain Eukaryota; kingdom Metazoa; phylum Arthropoda; class Insecta; order Coleoptera; family Scarabaeidae; genus Protaetia; species Protaetia brevitarsis. The sequence goes on along the minus strand of RXPK01004536.1, from coordinate 62,178 downwards.
AACGTTAATATTAATAATTCATTAGGCACTTAATATTATTTATTTAAACACTACAAATTTTTATCAGATAAATCCACAACTTTCAAATTAAACATCATACACGATAAGTTAACAGTTTGTTTTGTTCCTAGTATGTCTCCTTCAGATATAATCTCAAACGATTTTTAATCTTTAAAAAGAATATTCCCATCGTTTCCGAGTACCTGAGGCCGCCTGCATAGGACCTCTGCTATACTTGCAGCGCCTACCCGATAAGCTGGAAATGATAGACTGTAACCGTGCCCCTGGATATATGTCACCGACGGACAGTATGAGTGACGGTGATGGTACAAGGGTAAAGCAATAGATGTTTATTACCATGCTTTTAAATACTTATCTAGAATTTTAATTTATAGAATAAAATTACTTGTTGAACATGTATTTTTATTTACATTATAACGTAGGATGCTGGTAGATTTTTATTATTATTATTTTTTTACAATTTATGGATTGGCAAATAACAGGTATGTTCGTTTTGGCACTAGCGTCATACAGCGAAACGCAGCTGTAAGCATTTCTGTTTGATTTGACTTGCCGTTACTTTTATGACGCTACATCGCTGTTCGTATTTGAATTCTGAAATTTACAGTTTGCCGCAAGTTGTAACGTGGATTTTCACAGTAAAAGAAAGATAGCGATATGGTGTTATGGTATGATCACTGTCGGGTGCGTAAGTATAGTATAATTGTTTTTATTGGTGTGTTTGATTAATTGTCGTTTGTTCGATGGAAAGTTGAATAGTAAAATGAATATGGAGATAGTTGAAAAGGGTAAATAAAAAGAAGCTGATTGTACAAAATTACAACTGAATAAACAAGGTATGTACGTAATTCTTTTCTGTTTTTAGATATAGAAACATTCCGCTGGGTAGAGTGGTCAAGTAACATGACGAAATTGCTAAAGAAATTCCTTTTGGTATGTAATATTAGGATTGTTTGTTCAAAATTTTCATTAAAATGTCGGGTTTCTTTATATAGTAAATCATCATTACTATCATCTGTATCACTTATAAACAAATCGCTGTCTGTATCATCAGAAAAAAGAAAACATTTCTCGATAATACCCAAAAAACCTTTCATCTTACGTCAACAAAAAAAAACAACAAATCAAACGCAATGATACATAGCATTGTTTAAATATATCTACTTAGTCAACGTAATGCATTGTCGGAAAAATAATGTATTGGGCTGGGAAGTGGTGTACTCTATCGGTGAATGTAAATTGATTTGAAAACGCGGTAAATATAACAGGTATCTCGATCAGAGAGAACGACAGATTTCTGTGTTCTACCTATCTATCTGCAGAAACGACGGAATCCCGTATCGGTGTGATGTGTGATTCACTCGCATTGGCTATAGGTTTGTTTGTTTTGTTTGATCTAAGTTGCCTGGCCCGGGGAAAAGGGAGGGTGGAGACACGATGACGCTGTGATGACGCGCCTCGCGATAATTCTCGTGTTTGTTTACATTAGAAGGTTAGTATTCTGGGGTATTCTGTTATAAATTAAAGGACGGACAAACGCCATTAGAGAAGCGGGGAAGCGGAAAACTCAGTGGCGTTGCCTACACGCAGTCTATGCCTAGAAACTTGCATATGTACATATTTTTACGAAGTCAGTAGAGAATATTATGTAAGGTTCTGTATTCACATGTAAGAGAACTTCATATTTACAAAGGAAAATCTAGAAAGAATTATGTGGTTACAAATTTTAAAAACTTATTAAATTACAATGAACAGTAACAATAATTAATATAATTTAGTGAAAAGAGCTTCCCCTGTTTTTGGCCTAGTTGCACCAATATTTTGAATAGAAGTCTTGAGGTAGGGGTGTTGATTGTGTTTATTAAGATTTAATGCATTTTGTTGATAATCGTTTAAATTTAACGCGCTGCTAGATATAACAAACTTACCATCACTTTCAAATGTATTCTTGTGGAAAATTACAATGTTTTGATATTAATTATATGTAAATTATTTCTAATCAATGATAAAAAGACTTACCAAGTTTTTATTTTATTATTTTAAATAGTTAGTGACTATTTATTCCTACTTGTTTTATCTTTTTTTTCAATAAAGTACAAGAAATAAAGAAAATGTTACTTTTACCTATTTCAATAAGTCATACAATTATATTTTATCTTGTTACGGAGTTTAAAACGTATTCAAAATATAAATTATTTTAGCAATTCTTATTTTTCAATGAAGGCCTGAACGGAGATATTTGAGTGCTGCACATATATAAACAACTACATCTAAAACGCCGCCAAAGCGTAGAATATTGCGAAAACACAGCTGCCTTGTGGTTCGTGTCGAACAAACAAGTTATGTATATACGCGTCATCACTGTGCATTGAAATATTCCACGTGATTTACGGGCGCACGTAGTTTTTATACATGGGTGTTTTTCTTACTCGGTCAAAACAACTAGAGGATTTATACGGGCAATCGGGTGCCTTTCTGTTAACACCTGTGCCCATTTGCGTGTGTTCGCTCGTATATTGCAAGACACGTTCTTGTTGAGAAAACATTTTTTTTTAAGAATAAAATATTTAAACTTAAAACAAACAAGGATCACTGAAAAGAGAAAAAATCTAAAGGGACGAAAATTTGCCAAGAAAAAAAAACATTACATAAAACTACTTCTCAACTTTTAGTTTTCTTAGTTTTTAATTAATAAGTTTTTTGTTAACTTAATTTGCTTATGTTTATGATTACATAATAATAAGAAGAATAAATATTTAGTTTGATAACATATAATCGTTATTTTTTTTTACATGTATGTACCATGTTACTTTACTTTTTGACTTTTATTTCTTGGTTCTACTTTAATGTTATGCTCTATGTCATAGTTTTTTCTGATATTTACAAAACATGTTTTACTTGATTTACTTATCTTTACTATTAGGTATATAGATAATAATAGAAATTCGTTTTTTTACATGTACGCACCATTTCACTTATTAAAAAACAGTATACATGGTGACGCGTTCGCGCACTTTCTCTTGACTGGTTGAAAACTTACGAGGCAACTATAACTTTGTTTGTTTGTGTGCTTGAAGCAGTATCTCCTGACGTCATGAGAGCAACTTGAGAGCGTCTCACAGCTGGATTTAAAGATGGTACAAACAAACGCACTCGATTGCAATATAACCTTAATTTTATTATTTACTATTGTCAAATTGTCACAGCTAGTATGAATAGGAAAAGTAAACGTAATTTTTCAAACTAATGAATCTAGACTACAATAAAAATGCATCATATACTAGTATTTATGTATCTACCAAGTGAATAATTACATTGGTATCTATTATTATTATATTATCCATTTATTGCATATTTGATGTAGTTATATATCTGATTAAATTTACAAACGACAGTTTACAACACGGTGTTAGTGCGGTTAGGTTATGTACCTTTACAAGTTCACACACGCGTTGAACATACGATTTCCACAAATTGCTCGGACACCGGAATCGCTGAATCGGGAGCAGGAAGAGGCACCTCTTTGTGATCTGGATTTGCTTGCTCTAAACAAATAAACACGCACGAATCATCATCTAAAATACAAACGCGTAAAATTCCTTGTATTTGCTTAGATCAGCCAAACAAACAAACCTTATTGCAATTGAATAATATTTTGCGGACGCGTAAGAGGGCCATCTTGTAGTTCGTAGTCTAACTATAAAACTTATATTTAAATCGAGATGGCCACCAACGTCGTGCTGCCATCTACTGCTTTTGACCAAAATGTTAAAAAATCCGTTAACTATTTTGTCCATAAGGTTGACTAACTAGTATGTATATAAACAATGTACATAGCCTTTTCAATTTTCTTTTAATAAACATATACAAAGGAAACAGAGAATTTCATTAGTAAAAGAAAACCGACTAAAGACTTAAGGTCTCCTTACATTTCGGTCTTTTTTATCGGGTTTGCCCGTCGTGTTTAACCGACGCTCAAAACCGATGACCGATGCTGTTGTTGAAAGCACAATGGGTAAGCACGTTGATCCCATATACGGGTGGCCATCCATTGGTTTCAACCGAACGGTTTAGCACGACGCGACGTCCGTTTGGACCGACGCCAACGGGTTGACCGTCAGTAAAACACGATGGAGAAAACCGAAGTGTATGGGGTCCTTTACTCTTAAATATAATGTATAGAGTAACAATGAAACAATCTAAATTTAAATACCTATATCCACTAATAATAATTGAAATTTGTACCTTAAAACTTTCTCTAAATATCATAAAAACTTTAAAAAATGTAGGTAACTACCTCACAAATCAGAGTAGATAACCTAAAATTAATGAATTATTTTCGCATTATGGCAAAACGAACAGAAATCAGAAAATCTAAAGCTGGCGTCAATCCAGCGTTTTACAGCAACAGCTTGCGTTGAAAAACTTTACGCGGCGTCACCCAGCTAGACTTTCGCGTTACGACGCGGAGTGCCAAAACGAACATACCTATTCAGTAACAGCGAAGTACTACAAGCGCCATACTTTAGTGAAAATCCAAACTAAAACAAAAAAAGGTATTGACAAAGTAGGCCGCTGTTACCTGGTTTCCGCAACATTGAAACAATAGGTTTCTGTTTGGTATCTGACAACAAAAAATTAGTTTCTCGGACATAGTAAAATCGTGGTCCATATGTATATACATACATTCTTATCTGCTTCACCTTCTGGACTCCTACTCCCGAATACGAGGAAAGTGACTTGTTAATAGAAGAGAACCGGCAATCACATTGCATTCACTTTTTTCAATTGGTACTAACACACACATTTTTGAAATTAAATTATGATAACATAATTCTTGCTTATACTAGTCCTACGCGCTTGCATATTTTTATCCATTATTTGCTTAATATTAAATTTTAACCGTATACTTATTTATACTTATTTGCATCATGATGAAGATGCTTCGAATGAAAATTGTTCAGAAATAGTAATAATAACCCACTTGGCAAAATAACATGACCATAACGTCGTCTAAATGTTATCTTGTAACGCGAAATGTTACAAAAATATATACAATGTACCACATGCAGTAACATTTCTACGACTGTATAATGTCTGCCTAAGCGGTTACGAGACAATATTTCCCAGTAATGTTAATACGAGGTCTTCGAGTAACATTACTTTAACATGACGGTTAATGTTGAAGTATAGCTCTTCCGTAACATTTCTCATATGTTAAAGAGAAATATTGATACAGTGTGGCAATTAAATGTTTCTATAAATATATCTACACTAATGTTTCTATTGGGATCTTTTATTTACTCCAAAAGTTCTTGCTGCATTATACAAGAAACATGATGTTGAGGTTTATCGAGAGTCTTATTGAAATTCAATGTTAATATTATAATTTCATGTTATCCTCAATAGATCGGGCCCCTCTGTTTATACGATTTATCTTCACTTACTAAAATTACAATATTAATATAAACATTAACGCCAGAAAATATAATGGATAAGACATTTTTATAATATACTAATATAAGTCTTTTTTGTAGTTATTTTTGCAGATACATTAAAATAGTCAATCATATATCATATAGTTCTATGTAAAAACTAAATAGTAATACTATGAATAATATTATAAATATTATTTGAAAAGGAGTACCGACCGGAACTTCGTTGAAGAATAACAATTTCGAAAGATAATTTTATACTATTATTACGTTTTGTTTGTAATAATTGTTATTTTTCTTTTATGAATAAATATTATCTACAAATTTTTGGTACACCAATGGGTTCCCCAATTTTGGCAATGATTGTTATGGATTGTTTATTAGATGCTGTTATACCTAAATTACCTTTCAAAATTCCATTTATTTTTAAATATGTTGATGACATTATTTGTTCAATAACCTAATGATAAGGTAGATATTACCTAAATATATTTAATTCGTATAATATCATTTACAATTCACTGCTGAATTGGAAAATGATTGTTATGTACCTTTTCTTGATACCAAGTTATAAGATCAGAATAACACTTATCATTTTAGATTGGTATCAAAAACCGACATCTTCTGGTAGATTTTTTAACTTTTACTCTAATCATCCTATAAATCAGAAATATAATACTGTGATTGCTATGAAAAACAGAATTACACAAATTAGCGACACAAGATTTCTTAACGACAATTTAAAGAAGTTATTTAAAATTTTTTCAATACGGCTACCCTAAAAATATTCTTTCCAAATTAATTTATTCTCCAAATTCCTTACATGAACAGATAAATACTAATACAACTATCACTTTTAGATATTACTAATTATCCTTCATAGAAGGTCTAATTAATAACGTAATTAAACATTTAAAGATTTAAAAAATATCAAATTGCAAAGTATAATATAACAGCCATAAGAACAATCTTCACAAAACTAAAGACAAGATCCAATTCTGGACCAAAGTAATTTGTATATAATATTCCTTGTTGTGATTGTCAAGGTGTTATATTGGTCAAACTTCGCAATGCTAAAGAATAGAATAACCCAACATAAAAGTGATAGTCGTATAGGTAAACGTTCATGTGCCTTGTCTTTACATTTTCAAAATTTAGACCACAATTTTAATTATGACAATACTAAAATTCTTGATGTTGAAAATAATTACAAAAAGCGGTTATTTCTAGAAATGGTTCATATTAACAGTAATCAAAATTCAATTAATTTCAAAACAGACACAAATAATCTCAACCATATTTATTGCAACATCTTACAAAATACATAGTAACATTACCTTGTTTACATAAATGTTTTTTGACTTTTAAAAAATTCTAAATTTAAAATACATATAATTTGATTATTATATTTTAACTTTGTAAGTATTATTTTAAATATTTCATTACTATTGATTCATATTCTTTATAATATTGTAGATGTTTCCTCCTGATGAAGTTATAAATATATAACGAAATATTGAGGCGATTAGCAGTTTTATTTTAAGACCGTATTACCCATATAACTTACTTTATTCTTCAATATTATAAATAGCTATTTAAGTAAACGAAATACATTAATAAATACTTTAAAAAGTAAAATGCTGCTTACAGAAGACAATAAAGGCATTTATTGATTAAAAAAAAGTACATTAAATTCCATTTTAATAAACTTCAGTATTGGAAACAGATTATGGGGCACATAAATTAACATGAATAGAATCTAAACAAAAACCCACAACACGTAAGAAAAACGCCCCGAATGCATTTTATTCCTTTGAACATTTTGCTGTTTTTCTATCAAATCTTTGTTTTGCATAACGAAACCATTCCATGACAGTTATTTCGTATTCGGTATCTGTGAGTACAATATTTCTTCTAATTCTCTCTGAAATTAAAAAAAAGACACCGTTAACAATAGAGATCAGAAAAGCTATTTTATTTATATGAAAAATTTTTAAATTAAATTTATTGACGGCAATTTTTGCTCATCAAAACAATTGCGACGCACAATCCCAAGATGGTCCTATCCACGCCCTGTCCAGTCACGATTACCGTATATTGTGAAGGAGGGGGTTCACTCGTGGCCAACTCGTGTATGCGCGGTACGAAAAAACTTGTGATGGCAAGCGATACTAACTTTTACAAGTGCGCAGTGTGCAACCACAACCCCCACTAACATGATTATATATAGGCTACAAAAAATGTTAAAAAATTTCATCGCCATTATTTACTTTATAGAGAAAATTTCCTCCATTAGTTTTGTGTTTTCAAAATTCTAAATTTGCAGAAACATATATACGTACCTATATGTTAATGTTACAAGCGCAAATGTTGTAACGTTCCTTGTAATGATTCACCTTGTAAATATGGCAATGTTACAACTAAATATTACCTCAACATTTCTGACAACAAAGTCTTTGTTTTTGCAACATTGTTTTAAAATATTTTTTCCTGATTACATTGAAATGTTACTGTAATTGCCTGCAATATTTCTATCATTATTTAATGTTGCTGCAAAATTTCAGAAACATGTTTTTGTTTAACATCGCTGTCTAGTAAATAATGTAATATTACTGAGATATCTGCAACATTATTTGCCAAGTGGGAATGCAATTGACAACTACAGTTTATACATCGTGAAACGAGATTATTTTATTAAAAATGAAATATTACATTTTAAAGATCAATTAAAATAAATCCAAGGTTAACGTCGGTGTAAACGAGCCACGTAAAATAAAACACATATCTGAAACAGGATTTATATTGTCAACCACATTATTAATACATTATGCCCGCTTTCGATTACAATAATTATGAGTATAATTTCAGTTATAATAAATTATCGGTAATGTAAAACAAAATATTTTTAACATCGGATTTATAACCATAAAATTAAAACATATTCCATACGCTGTAAGATGTCACATGTTTTTACTCTTGAAACCACTTGAAATATTGCTACATTTACATAATTTATTTTATTACTTACTTTTTACTTATTTACTGGGCGCGTGAGCGCATTTACATCGATATGTTAAGCTTAGTTTAATTTTAATTTTCAAGGTATGCATTCAATAGGAAATAATACTTTCAAGCTATTACTTAAAATTAAACCAAGCTTAACATTTCGGTGGTGTCGGTACAAATGGGTATTATAAGTTCAATGCGACTGCAGCTTAGCTGACAATGATATTACACAAACTATACCCTGTAATGTATTAGAGGCATGGGAAGCAATGAATCGCCATCAATCATGAAACTTCAAAACAAAACATATTACTTAATTTTTTCTTTTTCTCAATTTTAGAAAAACACAAATTTGGGGCATACTTGAAATACATTATCCTCACTCAATTAGCTTGTGCAATAAAGCTCGTGACCTACAACTGCTTGTGAGCTGAACTATAGATAACGAATCCTAAAAATTTAAAATATGATTAAACAAGAAGCCCCTACATTGTTAATTTGCTAAATTAGTCAGTTATCTGATAGATGCTGCCGGAGCCCATGATAAACATTTTACGGGTTCTGCACGTTCTGAGCGAGGTCTAGCAAACTCGCAATTTCTTTACTTACCATGTTTTCAAATTTCATGCGTGCTTATCCCTTTTGAAATTATATGGAAATTTCGTGCGGAAATACTTCTAAAAAAAACGCATGTAAGCAATATTTATGTTTTCATATTAGCAGCATCGTTCAAAAAATTTTTAATCTGCACCAGTGGCTTATGTTGCATATGCGTTGAAATGCCTGATATTTTTAAATGGTGCAGTAGCAACGTGTCAGTTATTATTTGTTTATGGTTCAAACGGTGAACTTTCTCTGAAAAATTACAAAGGTTGCCTATGTGGTTGTCTAAATGCGTACGTAGTAGAATTATTTGGTAAATACGCTACTACAATGAATAACTGGTTGTATAAAATTTTATCTTAACATTAGATATCCTACACCTAACGTAATTATACGAGGAACTTACAGCATAAGAAAAAAAATATCATCAGGAAACAAAATATAGCAACATGGTTGTATGGGACTCTCAATATAGCCTACCCACTAAAACCCCTCGAAAGATCTCTCCAGTATCTGGAATCATTTATAAAAAATATATCATCAAATACCGCCGGCTGTCTAGATTTCTTCGTTCGTTTCTGCCCTACTTCTGCTGTTTTTTCCTATTTCGTTCATCTAGTTCTTTCGGGCGCATGATTTTTTGATCATTTCGTGTATAGCGTTCCAGTTGTCAGCGGATTCTATCATTAATGATATTAGCGTGTCAGGTTTTGTTGCTATTCCAATCTTATATACGTTGCCCGTTTTCTTTCATTTCAGTAGTAATCAACATTACGCTGTTTGTATTTTATCCAGCTTCTAAGGTCTCAGGAATCAGATATCCTGCAATTTCGCCAAGATACTTTCTTTCGCTTCATATCTTGCCATCTTTGTATCTTTCCCCTACGTGATAGGTATAGGTCCTCTCACTAATCATAAGAACGGTCCTGTAGGATGAGGCAACAAGCATAAGGATGTTTCTTTGGTTTTTTTCCAGTGCCCTCTATACATGTGGGCCCAAAGACCCTCTTTCATCTAGTAGCACTCATAGGTAGTTGACAGTTTTCGCAGGTACAATCCTTGTTCCATCTGGACTGAAGATAACAATATCCCTTTTCCTTTCGCCTCTCATTATGCTTGCTTTATTTGGCGCCAGCGCAAATCCATGTGCCTTCATCCACGTACTTATTTCTTGCAGGCAGTCGTTTGCGTTTTTGATAAGCGTCTGTTCATCACTGGCCTTAACCACCAACGCTAGATCGTCGTCAAATGCAATACACATTGCATCACTGGTCAGATCCAAACCGAGCACGCTGTCATAGGAAATGATCCAAAGAAAAGGCCCCAGCACCGATCCCTGCGGTACACCCGCGCTCACATCGTCCTGGCACCGACCAACATCTCTGTCGAAGAGCTTCCAGCGATTTTGACTGCCTCAGGCGGAATCTTGTCAAGTGCAGGAGCCTTGGCACTTTTAAAGCGAACGGTTTTATATCAGGCACTATTGGGCCCGTTCCCCATTTGTCTATTGTGGTAGAGAAGTGGTCCATAATGATTTGCCACTTTGTATCAATACTAAGCTCGCACGGTTTAAGATTTACGTCTTTTTGAAAACAATTTTATATTGGTATATGTATTTGGTTTTGCCATCTACAAAGTATTTTTACCAGGGTTCAGTCCTATTCAGACATATAGGAAAATATATAGGACAAAGTCCAGAATGAGCATTTTGGTTAGCTTCAAGCGATTTATTCCATAAATGTTGATTCAAAAGTGGTTTCTGACTACATAAATTTCCTAAATGAGGTGTACAGCCAATGGTAAATAACACTGAAGTGAGTACCTGGTACGGGCGTGTAAGAGAATGAATCAACAGTATGTATGAACAGTAATGTATTGGCCAGACAAGGGCTGTTCATTGGACCTGGCATTACCAAACCATAAATAGAAAATTCATCAATGAGTGACATATAAGTTTAAAGAGAGGGGACCAAACAGAGAAACAGTTCTTCAAGAAAGAAAGACCTTATTTCTGTATTCTTTAGATTAAGTCTAGTTCTGCTATAAATATGAGTTCCCTAGTCAGTTCTTAGCTCGGGGCAAGTGATTATCAAGTTAAATATGCCGATCCGTTAGTCAAATTCTTTGATATATCTTTATCCCTTGATCTGTTTTGTTTGTGACCAAAGTTAGTTAACGGTAGTACTTTTAAGTATTTCTGCTTATTTCGGAGGTTCTATAAGAAACCAATTTACATCCGATGCACCAGACTCCTTATCTTGCCCCTTACTGGTTTTTACTGCCCTTGATTCAACTAGGTTCTTATGTCTTGCGCAGGAAGGTCTTTATAATATTCTTCTAGTGAAGATTTCCCTCGTGAATTACATGAAATTGGTGCTTCCAGATGACACTTTTCTATTACCGCCATCTGATTAACCCTGACTCTGCTTCGCTGAAACTTTCATTGTTTGCTGTGGTACTTTTAAAGTCGTCGGCAGGTCTTTTTAGTCCTCGATATTCTTCTTTTTACCCTTAGTGATTTGGCTACGTCTGCCACCTTGGGTTCATTTTTTTCCTGCCTTCCGCTTGTTGGGGATACCTATAACTCTAAGTAGAGGCCCTTTAACAGGTTGTTTTTCATCCGAGCCAGATGAAACCTGTTCTTTTAAGGAAGTTGATACTCTTTCCGCTACTCGTTTCTCATCCTGGCTTGGACCGGCATTGCCGGAGTTTTGGAAGGCATATGCTTGGCTAAGGAGGCAATTTGTAAATTTTGCCAAGTGAATATGCCAATTTATATTCTATTTTAATGCGATACTTTGGAAATGACGAAATTTTTACTACTGAACTCGAAGAATCCCAGAGCAAATAGCTATGTAAGGAAGTTGCTTTCAAAAATGATAAGTCCAATTAAGAAAGCAAAAGTAGAGAGCGTCCTCTACAATAAAGAGGACCACAACGGATCTCAAAGACGTTTATGAACATCTCAGACATAATCTAGTCCATATCGCATAATGAAAATGTGCAACAATGTCGAGTAGCAAGGAAACAGCTAGGAATTAATTTGTGCCTGAAGTCCAAAGTCGTAGTTCTAGAAGAAAGTAGAATCATTAGATAAAACAAAAACATAAATGTTGCAACTAAATATATAAATATGGACTGAATATTGCAAAACTGTTCGTTTGCACTTCACGATAAGAGATATAAAGTGCTCAAGATTAGTAACAGACTTTCTAGTTGTTTTAATGGCATTGTTTCAAGTTAACATCGGAAATAAAGCTATAAATCAACTTGTGTATACAAACTTATAAATCGATCATCAAAAAACTCACGGAAAAAAGGCCATAGTTTTTCTTGTCGTGTATGAGGCTGTTGGAAATAACCATCTTCGTGAAGTTGTTGAATAAATTTATTCAAAATGTTATTCTGTAATCTCTGCATCAACAGTGAAATTGGAAAAACATCGGTCCAGTTATTCTTCTGACAAGTGATTGCACTAAAACTCCAAATGGGTAGTGGAAATTAAAAAAAAAAATACGGATTATCAGTGCTCCAAATTCGCATATTTTGAGAATTTACGTACCCTGAAAGGTGAAACCATATCTCATCAGAAAAAAAATGTTCAGTTTGTCAGATCGTTATCCATTACATTATTGACGAACCACTGCCAGTACCCAAGACGTTTGCTGTCTGTTGACAAAAGAGTTCGATATTTTTGCATTTGATATAAATGCATGTTCAAGTTCTTCTTTAAAACGATTCGGCGTGTTCTAAACTCCAATTCCTTGTGATAGCTGTCTCAAAGACCGGTGTGAACTTGGCAACCAACTTTATTGAAAAAAAAAAAACGTAGTACAGTTCGATTGTACTTCGTTTGCACTCGTTTGTATCACCTTCAGTTTCGCTTGTATCTCAAAGGTTAAAAAAGTAGAAAGGATTAAAAAAATTGAGCAAGTAAGTACAATATATTCAAAAACGGACAACGTCATTCGAAAGAATATCGTTTGTACCCGCTTGTACCTCTTTTTACATCGTTTGTACTTCAACCGAACCGGAAGTACAGTCAATTCAAAATATGTCACAGACATATAAGACTAGTTTTTGAGATATCGCAAAACGGCCAACACTATTCGAAAGAGCATCGTTTGTACCCCTTTGTACCACCTTCGGTTTCGTTTGTACCTCAAGGGTTAAAAAAATGAATGAGTTAAAAAAATTCAGCAAGCTAGTACAAGATATTCCAAAACGGACAACGTCATTCGAAAGAGCAAGTACAGACATTCGAAAAATATGTGGAGTAGGCAATTCCATTAATTTTCGTGATATCGCAAAATGATCGTCATTCGAAAGAAAATTGCTGGTACTTCAACGAAGCCAGAAGTTCATTCTTTCCAATATTAAGTTACATTTTTGTCTTAATCGATCAAGGATCCCATCCCTATTTTGGAAAACATATAAACACAATTGTTCCGTAATATTCTGCATTTCTCTAAATTGGGTCAGATAACCAAGCAACGTGACCATTATTTATTAATTAACTTATATTTTGTGACACCTTCATATTTTACAATACAATATGTTTGTTGTATTTAAAGCAACTATTATTATATATTTCTAGTTACGGGTACGGGTTATACATGTATGCATTTAATAGCAATTATACTTCGTACTTTCGTATTATCTAATTATTATGGACTTCTACTAGGGAGATTATGAAGAGAAATATTCAGTTCAGTCGTGTAGCGGCATATTCAACAACAACAATAATAATAATATACATTTATTCATAATTAAACCATTACAGAATGCGTTATAGTCATTGGTATATATGTACATGAACCTTAGAAATTAATGAACAAACAATAAAATAAAAGTTAAATACATAAATTTGCAATACAAATAAATATATTAAAACGGGAATATTATGTAGATAAAAAGTACAGAACAAAGAATAACAATATCCACAAACAAACATACCTTAATAAGTAAATTAATTAATAAATAACTGAAATGAAAGTTCAGTACACTATGCGATCTTCAAAAGGCTGAATTCTTCCATGTTGTAAAACTCCAAGCTCAGTAGTATCTGTTTCATCTAGCTCTTGTACCTGCCGGCTGGCAAGACTTTTACTGTACTTGGTAAATTGTTATACGTTGCAATTTTAGGCGCCAATAGTTTATTTAACGTTCAGCAAGCATGTCACGGTGCGGTTCGTGCGCTAAGAAAATATCTCGATACGAAGAAGTTATAAAGTGCACAAAAACTTGTGGTGAATCTTATCATCTCTCTTGTGTCAATCTAAGTGAAAAACAGTTCGTAGATCTTAAAAGTTCGGAAAAAATCAAGGAATGGATATGTAAGAACTGTGAGATGCTTTTAACTGCAGTGAATATACCTTTGCCGCAGGACGAAAATATGGCAAAAAATAAACAACTCGAAAAATACTTCGATATAGAAGATGTAATAACTACGAAAGTTAAAATAGCCGTTAATCAAATTACCGAAGAAGTAGTAAACATACTACGGTCGGAAATAACAAAATTACATACAGAAAATGAAACTTTGAAAACGGAAGTTAACAAATTAAAAAAATATATATCTACTTTAAACGTAGATGTAACAGAAGTTAAAACAAAACAACCACAGCCAAAAAAAGTTTCATTTAAAAAAACGAAAAATATAAAACAAGATAAACTAAAGCAGCTGAAAACAATAATACAAAAGTTAGAGATGAGCACATTGAAAATTCACATTCGATGTTAGAGAGAACACGTGGAAAGAAACTTATATTCTGACGCTCTTAAAATTAATAAAACCTTAAACAAGGACAAGCAAATAGACAAATCGCAACAAATGGTGATTAAACAATTCCTCTGGTCAATCAGAACATGGACAATGGCAATGAATTTCAAACAGTTAGAAAACGTAGAAGTATAACTAAAAAACCACAAGTTGGTAGAGCAACTAACACAAATTTGCGTGCTATTGTCTCATATTCTCACTTATATCTTTCAAAATTAGATAAACATACAACACTTGAAGACATACAAAACTATTTAATGGAAAAGAGTTTCCAGGAATTTGAGTGTGAGAAAATGACCTCCAAAAGACCTGATATATATTCGTCTTTCAAGGTACCGAAGTCACATTGATGAGTTGAAGAACCCAGATTGTTGGCCGGAAGGTACTTACATCAGTCCTTTTTTCTGGAAGATAAAATCACGCAAAGAGGAAGACTAATACGTCATGAAAAAGATCTTACTGATCCTTCTATACATAATTTTTCCATTTTCTATACTAATATTCAATGTTTAAGGAACAAATTTAATGATCTTGAAGCTGTATTGCATGAATATAACACTGACATTCTTTTGTTTATGTGAACATTGGTTAAAATCTAGCGAAGCACAATCTCTAAAATTGTCGAATTATAATTTAGCTGTAAGTTTCTGCAGAACGCAACACATACACGGGGGTGTATATATATTAGTTAAAAATAATATATATTATGAGGAAATTAATGTATTAAGTAATTTTAGTAGGGAAATAGATTTTGAAGTTTGTGGTATTAATCTGTGCGAGTTAGATTTAATTGTTCTTACACTATATAGATTTCCTACTGGCGATTTTAATACTTTTTTAATGAAGTTGGAGGATTTATTATCTGCCATAAGTAAATTTAATACAAATGTAATTGTCTTAGGAGACTTTAACGTAGATTTTTTGGCCGAAAGTAAAGATTGTTTGAGTTTGACAGACTTGCTGAGTTCATTTAACTTACATAAGAAAATTGATAAACCGACGAGAATAACCCAATATAGTGCTACTTGTATTGACAATTGTTTTTCAGACATTAGTAATGCCCTTTTAACTACCAAGGTAGCAGAAATGCGATCGGATCATTATTCCTTAAATATCAATTTGACTTAGAAAAAACCAAGCATTAATTATAGCATTAAGAGACCATTATCAGAAACAGGTTTAATGAATTTACCTTAGATATTATAAATTTAAATTGGGACATTGTCTTTCAGCAGAATGAAGCTACTGATATGTTTCGAGTTTTTTTTCGAAACCAACGACGCTTTTTACGTGCTACTTTCCGGAAAGGTGTTTGAAGCAAACCAATGTTGTGAAAAGACCAAATTGGTATACGAATGATTTAAAGAAAAAGAAAGAAATTGTTAATGCTTTAGAAACAATTTTCAAGTCAACGAGAACTCGAGAGGCCGAAGAATTATTCAAAAAATATAAAAAAGAGTATAGTGAACACTTAAGTAAAGCTAAAATAAATTCAGATATTAACTTTATACGTAATTCTGAAAATAAGTCAAAAGCAGCGTGGAAAATTATTAAGGAAAATTTGAAAGGTAAATGTAAATAGGAAACCCGTAAAATAACCCCTAACGAATTTAATATCTTCTTTGCTTCTATACCTAAAGTAATTTCAAATAGTATACCAATATCAACTCACAGTTCAAGCTACTTCTTAAGCAGATCAGAAAAATATCAACATACGTCTTTTTATTTAGAATATATCTCGGAAACTGAAGTATTTACCACAATTATGAACCTTAAACAATCTGCTGTAGAAGATATATACGGCATGACGTCATCCATCTTAAAGCACGTAGCTCCTTTTATTTCTGAACCCTTAGCCAGGCTCTTAAATTTATGTATCCGCGATAATGTTTTCCCGATGAGTTGAAAACAGCTAAAGTTATACCATTCCACAAAAAAGGCAATATAAATGACCCTGGATGTTATCGACCAATTTCTATTTTACCGGTCATATCCAAGGTGTTCGAAGAAATATTAAAGAATAGATTGCTTGACTATTTCAACAGAAAGTCTTTGTTTTGCAAAGAACAATATGGTTATTTACAAAATAAGTCAACAATACAAGCTATTTGTGAATTAATTGATACAGTTATTAACAGTTTCGACGAGAAAAAAAAGTATCTGCGACAATGTTAGATTTATCTAAAGCGTTTGACTGTGTTAGCCACAATATCTTATTTGAAAAGTTAGATTTTTATGGCATAAGAGGTGATCCTTTAAAATTATTTCAATCATACTTTGCAAATCGAAAACAAATAGTGATGATTGCTAATGAACGCTCGAAACATCAGTACATAGATTGTGGAGTACCAGAAGGGTCTAAGCTAGGGCCGATAATGTTCCTTATATATGTCAATGATTTATGCAGTAATCTTCAGATGTGCCAAACAATTATGTTTGCCGATGACACTACTCTAGTATTTAAAGCAAAAACAGCAGAAGATTTGGCTGAGCTGGAGTCGGTGGGCATATCGGATGCAGAAAAATGGTTTACAGCTAATAAATTAAAACTAAATGAAAACAAAATACAAAATATCGTATTTGAGACGAGACCAGAGCAGACAAGTTCTGCAAAAATGCTAGGTGTGCACATAGACTCTAACTTAAACTGGAGCACGCATATAAATTTCCTATGCAATAAATTAAACACGACCGTTTACCAAATCCGGAGAACAGTAGACCTAACAGACGCAGACACTGCTAAATTAATAATATTACTCAGATTTTTATTCCCTAGTTAATAATAGTATTTTGTTATGGGGTAGCACGGAATGCAGTGAAAGAATTTTTAAAATACAAAAAAAATGTGTGAGAGCTATATTAAAAGTTAGTACTAGAGAACACTGCAAACCTTATTTTACATCTTTAAAAATATTAACTATTCCGTCATTGTACATTTATAACTGTTTAGTTTTTGCAAAAAATAATTTAGAGAATTTTAAAACTCAGTCGGATGTACATAATTATTCAACAAGAATCAATTCAACTTTAACTATTCCTTATCACAGAATATCTTTAACGCAGCAGTCTGTCAAATATCAAGCAATAAAATTTTATAATAATCTGCAGTATGAAATCAAAATATTACCTATCAAACAATTCAAGAAAGAAATAAAACAAATGTTAATAAGCAAGGCTTTTTATAAAATAGAAGAGTTTCTTTCATTGTGAAATATAATAATTAAGTAGTATTTATATTATTGTAAAATAATTGTTCATATTTCATTCTTCTATCTTTTGTGTTGACCTTCCTAATGATGTACATATCAGTTATCAATTTGGAAATAAAGGTTATTATTATTATTATTATTATTATTATGCTCGACTGGGTTTTTGTTAGTCGGTGGTATGGCATTCTGAGACAGCCTCTAGCCCTACACTGAGAAGAATGGGTTAAATAAAGTGTTTACTTGATAAAAAATCATTTACAATAGACAAAATTTTACTTGCAACTATTCTCCTCAATTAATACCTGCAACTAAACGCAGTTTCCTGAATGCAAGTTCTTACTGTAAGTAATGCTCTTATTATCGGCTATTATACAGCGTACCTGACAAATTCTTGTGGAATAATTGTAATCAAACTGTTAATATGTGGTAAGTTACTTGTTACTTGTGACTATTTGTACTGTATCTAACTACAGCATATACTTAGTACAACAATAATAATACTAATTGCTATTAAACTCATGTATTTTCATAAATAAGTAGCAACTTGCCGCAACTATGATTATTTGAGTTTTGCTGCACCTCGTGTGTTTTCGGGGAATCTTGGTAGTTCTACCGTGTTTTGCGCATAACCGTCATAACTAGTGCTGAATCACGTACACGCAATGGGCGGATGAATCTCCCGTGCTTAATAAAGGTGTTTGCTTTTTAATACATATTAATACTCGATAATACCTGTGTTAGAAGTTAGAAATAGAAGAATTGCTTTCATCTTGGGTTTCAACTTCACCACTTAAATGAATTTTACAGAGGTAACATACGCAGATCATCTTTTGATATGCACCCTTTATAATCATAAACAATATATTAGAATGTATTAAACATTTAAGAGTATCGGCAAGTTGTATAAGGATTCCATTCAATCAGTTGGGGTAATTGTTATCCTTCTAAAGCTTGTTTTGAAACGTCTGTTCAGGCTATTCGGTTATTTACTTGTTCTTTGTTGTTATTATGTAGCTTAAACATTACATTACATTCATATCAGGTAGTCACTGTGTTTGTCCTATACAAAATGAAACCTATTACTAACAATACTGCTTTTTTTTTCTTAAGTAATAAGTATTATGTACCATCTTTAGCAAATTAAATGCTAATTTAAGCTCTACAAATCTTCAATTATTAATGCAATTGAAGCGACACTGAAATAGTAATTAAAAATTATTTGCAAACAATTTTGAATTACGCATTGCTCGGTACGCAGTACTTATAGTTGCGGTTGCATAAATACTCGGAGATTTGTGGAGCTTTTTTTGTACTTTATCAGTTATTCACACAGAGTACACAGTAAGCTATTTAATAAACATTTACTAAACCTTCTCGTTTCGTGTACTAATCATCATTGTATGTACAACAAATTTAAAGTAAGTATATTGTATATTTGTAGCAAATCATTACCTTTTATATATCAGGTATTTAGCAAACGTGCATTAATGATACTGTTTCCTTATCACAAGTAATCCAAATAGCTTGTATTAATTATGAAGGTGTGATAGCCATTACAGAATAGTTCACTCATAGCAATACATCTACTTGACATGGGCAAATCTTTTACTTACCACAACTGCATATATTCTTTAGCTTAACTACGTCAGTTCAATTATCATCAGTAACTTCATAAGTTACCGGTATGAAACAGACCCTAACTTAGATTGCTTCTTATTAGTAGCAGTGTTTAGGATCTCTTTTTACTAGTGCTAAGTAATTTGTGCTTTTGTCCCCTATATATTTAGCTGAACTTTTCACTTATGACAATTATATTTTTATTTATGATTATTAAATATTTTTCTCAGTATAGTTTCATATTCGTGATGGTTTCCATTTTGGGTAAACTGTGCTTGGTTGTTATGTACGTGGACAGTAGCAGTAATTATGTATAGCGATGTTAATGTGACTATTGATTCCTTCTTGAAGTATCCTCTACAACTTTCTGTATTTTTCAGTCCACATAGGACTCGTATAGCTCTCTTTTGGAGGAGGAGGAAATATCATATCGGGGTCCGCGGCTAAACCCCAGAACAGCACACCGTAGTTGAGGTAAGAGTAAAACATGGGGTAGTAAGAAATCTTTGCAGCTTGGTGAGCAGCTTCAATATCAGCTTCAATATTTTTATTTTATTTATCTATTTATTTTTTTTAGCATACAGCGTCGTTGCAAGTTTACTGGCTAGTTGGTCGATGTGTGTGGTCCAATTTAGTTTGGGATCTATAATTAAACCCAGAAATTTAACAGATTTAACAGTTACATATTTTCATAATGTTTCTACTTCCGGTTTAGTTGAAGTACAAACGATTTAAAAGGAGGTACAAGCGAATATAAACGATGCTCTTTCGAATAGCGTTAGTCGTTTTTCGATATCTCAAAAATTACCGAAATTTCTCTCTCCGACTTACTTATTTGCAAATGTTTCTACTTCCGGTTTGGGGGAAGTACAAACGATTTAAATGGAGGTACAAACGGGTACAAACGATGCTCTTTCGAATGGAGTTGTCCGTTTTTGAATATCTTGTACTTGCTTGGTGGTACAAACGAAGCACAGTCGAACTGTACTACGTTTTTTTTTTTTAATAAAGTTGCTTGGCAAGTTCACTCCGGTGTCTCAAAGATTTTGTGGGAACTTGTTCCATGCGATTACGAACATCAATAATCAATTCCTCTGTGCGAACAATTGACCTATATATTAAACAGTTTCGCAAAATATACCAACACTATGTGCAAAGTATGTATACGTAATAATCGTGTTTAAAAACTGCGAAATCCGAAGTGCTCACGAGAATTGTCCAATCAACAACGCTGACTGTATTGCCAAATTCCACTAACACACCTGTTCTAAAATAAGCCTCAATCATATAGAATTGTGTCAAAAGAATAGAATAAGCTACGACAAACATTTTGCACTCCATGGTAAACCTTTATCAATATAATTCTCGATTTCGCGGTATATCTGTAACGTGTACCTATACACACTTAGATGTCAATTATGTTTGTTAAATGATATGTTACTTGTAGCGGCTATCTTTTTGGCTAATGACGGACCATACATTTTAAGTGTAATTAATTCTAAATTTCTTCTAAAGCACTCATGTAATTTAATTGCTAAATAGATGATGTATGTTTGCTTTGGCGGTACTTATCTTATCTTGTTTCTTGCAGATATGTTTATTACTCATAATAAATTTCAGTATATGTTATAATGGGCTTATTTAGAGATTCAGATTTTTCAAATTCCTGTCATAATTATACGTATTTGATATTCAATGTTATTTAGTAGTATCAATGTTCGGGATCTACCTACATGGTAATACGATGCCAGTGATAACGTCAATAAGTAAAATATGATAGCCCCCCTTAAATTTAGTCAATAGTGTCCAATAAATCTCTTCCGATAACAAATAATGAAACTAATACAGAAAAATTGTAAACTTATAAACGATAAATAAAGGAAAAAAAAAATTCAATTGCTTCCTAGGATATAAAAACTGTTATAAATGTTGAGCAGCGAACAATGGAAAAAGTATTGTGGTATTCCGAAGGTGCATACCTACGCACTTAAAACTACAATAACCCATAATAGTTACTATTTATTGTGAGTCATTTGATATTATCACTTATCGAAAACGTAAAGTTCCATTATCGAATGTAGAAAACTCCAAAACTAGAAATTTTATTTTACCATTGATTTCTTAATTATAGTCATTAAGTAAGTTTCCTCTAGTAAAGTTCATAATGCTAGGTGCGTACACCACCATTGTATTTCACCAACAAAACACGCGAATTTTCTAACATTTTGCAGAGATTGTCTTTTATTGCAACTTAGAGAAAGAAAAGTTATAGAAATAATTGTATATTTTTAGTTTATTTATTTGTTTATTAAGTTATAATGAATATATCTAGTATATCTCTGCGCGTTAAAAGTATCCACAATGTTTTTTCGAATGATGAGTGATGAATGATAAGTGTGTCTTTCAAATACTATGTTGTTCTGTATTTTTTTTTGGTTCTGTGTTTTCCTTAGCAGCAAATTTAATATGGATGCCCTTGTCGTGATTATTTTGTCATCTTTTTTCCGTCCTCAGATATTTACAGTCTCACCGAAATTCATCGCATAATTAATGGTGAGTAGGTTCTTTAGAAGAACTGATGTTTTTTTCTGGCCCATATCTTTTACATTCTCTCAGAGATATGCAACCCATGCCTCTTCCAATGAAAGCTCCAAAATAAATTTTAATCTCAAGCTTCGCAAAGAAGTGCCTGTACCCAATAAGAGCGTCATTAGGACAAGTTAGCTAGTGGTATGGTTTATACCGATTTTTGTCGGAAATCGATAGAAAGCCATGCCTTTCTATCGATCTTGTCTAGGAAATAGAGAAATGGCTCTCCTGAAAACACTATTATTTTAAACACAAAAAATATTTTGCTATAAAATTGGCAGCAATTTTCTTGAGAATCGTATCTATATTTTCTTTTCTTTTATCAAATCGCAAATTTTAAGTATAGCTTAATAAAAACAAGCTTAAAGTAAGAATTTGTAGTATTAAGTAGAAGTAAAATATTTTCAGCGGTTTTTGAAGAAATGTTTAATGTACCATCGCCGTCACTTATAATGTTTTGTATATCTACGGGCACGGCTACAGTCTATCGTTCCCAGCTTATCGAGTAAGTGCGGCAAGTATAGCAGAGGTCTTATGCAGATTGCCTAGGGAACTCGGAAATCATTTGAGATTATATCTAAAGGAGAAATACTAGAGACAAAACAAACTTTTCACTTATTGAATAAGGTGTTTAATTTGAAAGTTGTGAATTTGATTTTTTTTCTGTCAATTTATCTGCCACAAATGTAGAGGAAACTATAATAGTTTCGGGAGGAGAATTTATGAATCAGTCCCATTTTCCCAAAAAAAAATATTTGTAGAGATATAATTATTATTTTTGAAGCATCAGATTGCAGCATTGCACTCGCAAATTTCAGTCAGGCATTTTATCACAGCTTTATAAATACCATAAAAAAGTAACCTAAATAATCAGCAATTTGAAAACTAATATTTAATAAGTATAAAATCTTAAACTTAACCTGAATAAAACTGCTAAAATTTTAAATTCTACTACAATAAAATAAAACTGAGTTAAAAAATCTTCAGGAACAATAAAATACATGAATTATTGATTAAATATTAAATGTTTAAATAAATCCCCCTCTTGGTAAGAAAACCAACCGATTTCAAAATTTTCGATGCACATTTATAAACACATCCAGAGGTACAGTGTTACTGATATCAATAAAAAATAATAAGCAATTCTTAATAAGGGAAATATCTTTCAATAAGCATAAAATTTTAAAATCGACTAGGCACAATAAAATATTACCTTTGTTAATGATTGATAGACATGTAGCTTCATTCCCGTTAATTGCATATATCGTGTAAATACGAATGAAATATGATGAGGGAAATTACGAATAGTTGATTGGAACAAAACTTCGTAAACAAGGGAATTAAAAAGTCTATCCACAAATTTTACGATTGCCCATGCACAGATTCTAAAAAAATATTTCTAGGATTAATTCCTAAGCGGGAACTACAAAGGATAAATTCTCCGAACGGAAATTCTCTGCCCAAGCCGAAAAGGTTGCGGCATCTTTGTCGCATGCCGTAAAAGCAATTATCTTCCGGGACGATTACTGATAAATAAAAATTACAAATTTTTATCAAATGTATTGGTAAAATTCTCCTTTAGATATAATCTCAAACGATTTTCAATCCTTTAAAAGACGTTCGAGGATCTTTGCTATACTTGCCGCCCTACTCGATAAGTTGGGAACGATAGACTGTAACCGTGCCCTTAGATATCCGTCACCGACCGGACATTATGAGTGCCGGCGATAGTACAATTATCTCAAAAACCACCAGGATTCTTAAAACGAATTCAGACATGGAATTCTAACATATCTACTTTAAATGCAATGCCATCGTATCCATTTTAAAGGCAACAATTTTTTCAAAGTGTATGATTTGCTAGTGGGCTTTTATGTCTGATAAATTATTTTATACAACCACCTTAAAGAAATTCTGATAAAACTAAACCTTAAACAGTCTTTGTAATCAAAGTAATGGTTTTAGTAACTTTATTTCTTCAAATAATTATACATGAACACATTTTAGATCGTAACAGTATTTGTAAATTATATCATCTGAACACTTGCGAATAATCGATGGCTAAAATAAACAACAAAAGAAAAGTATATATGTCGACAATTGTTCCGAAAGCTAACCCCCTTGATGTTATGCGACAAAGATCACCTTTTTTACGCGCATTTGCATTCGCAGAATTTTACTTTATAGTTTCCGTGGAATAATGCAGTATTAAAATTCTTAGAATCTGTACAGGCGCAGTCGCTAGTAGATTACAGGGGATGGATCTTTCCTTATGTTTCCTAATGGCTCATTTTCCCTGTCATCTTTTTTTGAGTGGATCGTAGAGTATATCTAATGAATCATACAATATTACAACCATAATGCCTACTATTACTGAACGGAAAGGACTTAGGTACACACTTGTTATTTTGTCACCTGGAGCTATACCGTTATAAGGGACGTAAAAGTCTTTACATGAAGTCCTACTATTTTCTAGCCTAACACTGACGAGTGTTCTATTTAAAATAACGATATAAGCATGCGTTTATTTAACTTTAGAGCACTCGTCATTCTTGACTACGCAATGCTAGATTTCATAAAGGTTTTGTAGAAAACATTTTTCTTCTAAAATGAAAAATAAAGCTGTAGTTAAAAGATTTGATTTTCAGTGGAACAGTTACACATGTATCATTCGGGAATAAGGAAGTTACATTTGGACACCTGTATATTGTGAATGCACCAAAACAACTTGCGGAAGAACTCGCAAAATCCTATGTAATTTGTAACGCTCGTTCCAACAATTTCTATATTTTTAACCTCTCAATATTTTTCTAAACCATTCTTTTTTTCATATTTTAACACTACACTTTAATCAGATATTTGACGACGGGCAAAAACAGGAAGAATAAACTACTGGAATTGAATACAGAAAATCCAGACGAAGATGATAAGGTAACCTCAATGACCGCTTTAACGGGGTTTACGCACATTTGCATGCGCTCCGGTTTTAGTGCTGTTCCGGCGTTGTTCATGAGGTTGCGCTGATGTATGAAGCGATGACAATAATAGTTCTCGTGCGCGATAGAATAAATTCTTAAATCGCCCAAGAAGATTATAGTTCGGTATCTATCAAAGGAAGTCGTGACATTTTACGGATACGGTGAATTTTAGGCCTCATTCATTTTCGTATAGTACTAATTGTTTTGAGCCAGGGAATCTTTTTATTTTGCTGACCAGGATGAAAGCAACAGGTGTTTCATCAGTCTACTTCTTGGTGATTTTTCTTGCCGGTATTCGAGCATCGCGTAAGTATTAAGATTTATTCTGTGCGTGAGGAAATATAAATTCTCATTCGCATTGTTTCGATTATAAAAATAATACTCATTTAACTATCAGTCCTTTTCACTAATCATAATGTTTATAAATACATTCTGTCTCGACGGCAATATTATTATAATAAAAAAAGCAGTATTTTTGCCGCAAAGTGACCCAATTCTCAAGTTTGTTTTGCTTGAAATTTTACATGTTTGCTCTACGCTTATTGTCTTTTGAGGCAATCTATTTTTGGATATAGGAAAGGAATTATATTTCTGCTGTTCTGACATAAAATACGAGTACCATTCAATTATTGATAGAATCTATTTATTTCTTTTTGTTGTCCTTCCAGTGCGATAATAAAATTGGAAACATGGAAATAACAAACAACATATTTTTATTGGCGATTATCAGAAAACTGAAAATGATGAAATAAAATGTCGTGCAACAATAAAAAAGTTAAGCACTACAATAGTAGACTTTAATCTGTACTGTATTGTTAATTTTATTGCTTATACAATAAATTTAATCTTTAATTAATTTATACTTTCAGTGACTTCGTTAAAGAGTTTGTATTTAAAATATTTGGAGAATAGATTTAATTAACTTTGATTCACACTTAGGAAGTATCATTTGCTCTATACGTTAAAATTAAAGATTATGATCAATGCGTATTAGTTAAAATTAATTAAACAATTAGTGGGCTTTAGATTTTAAATTTTTCCACACTTGGCAGATTAAGTTTTCAAAGTTTAAAGTGAACCAAATCTATTTGGAATTTCAAAACTATAAATTCTTCGACGCGATCCTAAGGAAACGAATCAAGGAACGCAGTTAAAATTTACACAATACCCGCAAACATTGCAAATGGATGACCCTTATTTTATTCATAATGAAATTGCATCTGTCACCTTGCGTTACAGTTTATATACAAGCTTGGAAAATATTTTCCTATGTGTAATCCATAAATACACAAGAAATTATGAATTACTGTGACAAATCATTTGTTGCCATTGTATGCAACAATAAAAGCCTTTTGCATCATCTACATGTTTAGCTAATTCATTCGATAATTATATTAAATTGAATCAGTTTGTTATTTTGATAAATTTCATAACATCGACAGTTTCGAATCAAATACATGCATTAGAATCAAGGATTAAATGTAGTAAATTATTTTCGTAGTATTATAACTAGAGTGGTCAGACGTGTCTGCTTACACGGGCCGTACTCGCCTCGCGGTATGCAGAACGTTTAGTCATAGTACATCTTCAAGGCAGTAAAATCACTCCCTCCAATTCGTGTGTCTAGTATCTAGTAACTAGAGAGGGTAAATATCAGTATTTGCCGATAACAGGTACGAACTGTTCTTGTTCTCAGGTCATACCTATTATTAATACCTATTACCAATACCTGTTACTGGCCTTCGAGTCTAGATATGGGTAGTTAAAATTAATATGTATGTGTTAATACGTACCGAGAGTGCGCATCTACCTAAATCAGTATCAATATCTTTACATAGGTAACTGTTACCAGACAATTGCCAGACAACTAACGTAGTATTTTACTGGTAAAATATCAGTATGCGTACGCGTACTGTTACTCTTTTCCAAAGACGTTTTATTGCATTTGGCTATTAGAACGGAGGATGTATGAGATAACAGGTATATATTAAATCGTGTACCTGTTCTAAGCTGTTCTATATTCATACCTGTTATAAGTATTTTGTACCATCTCTACTAGTATCTAGTATCAGTGTTAGTCGAATCTTGATGCGAAATAGTACAATTCTCCGTTAACGTTTTACGCATTGTAAATGTAATACAATGTCGGGCGTAGAAAATTCCAGAAAACGACCATTGTTTTATAATGTAGAAAAGTATTTTAAGATTTACATTATGGTGGTGCCAAAATAGTTTGTACAGTGTGCGATAAACAGTTATTGTGCTGGCACAAATCGGACTACACATTAGTGGTGGTGCATCTGATCCGT
The DNA here is from genome assembly GCA_004143645.1 of Protaetia brevitarsis. Classification (NCBI taxonomy): domain Eukaryota; kingdom Metazoa; phylum Arthropoda; class Insecta; order Coleoptera; family Scarabaeidae; genus Protaetia; species Protaetia brevitarsis. The sequence goes on along the minus strand of RXPK01004536.1, from coordinate 34,629 downwards.
TATCTACCTATAAAGATTATTTTAATTATGCGTGTTTTACATCCGTAGATGTTGAACGGTTTTTTTTTTTCAAAATATAAGCATGTTTTATCATTGCGATAAAAGCGGTTTACTGAGAAAAATCTTGAAACATTTAATGCTACAAACTTTTCAGCAATCCTATACCATTTCTGCTACTTAAATGAAGTGAGGGACTTATATATAATATTTATAGTTAAATAAATAAATAATTTTGCTCTTTCCCGACACTGTACTTGCTGTGTGCTTGTGTTAAACGTTAATGTCACATGTATGAAACTTAGTATTGACCTGGCGCGCAGACGAAAGTTGATCACTCTAATTATAACTCCTCTTTAAGGCATATATTACACTAAGGTTTTTGGACAAAGAACTTTTGTGCTGTAATATCCTTTATTATAATCTAGATTATAGATAAAAAATAATTAGTAATGAATAGATAAAATATAGGTATACTTACTGGTTCATAATAACAATTATACTACACATACACAATTTTTTTTTTGTAAACGTCTCCTTCAGCCCTTGGACTTCTTTATTGCCAATGGGCTATAATGAAACCTCAAACAATGATATACAAAAACAGTTTAAAACTTTACACAAAGAAATGTTTTCTTTATAAATTACCATAGTTCCAAATCCCAAATTTAGTCAACGTAATCCTAGATGTGCGTGCAAGATTCGAACGAATTTTTGTATTTCATCATCTATATGAACATCTTAACACTTTTATCTCACCTCAAGAACACGGTTTTGTTCGTGGGCGGTTAACAGCTGGTATAATTTGGTCAATATCACGCAGTTCATTTGTAGGGAGCTGGACAGACAGGGCTAGCTTGGTATATACGAATTTTAATAGCGCTTTTGATACTATCAGCCACAGCATTTTGCTTGAAAAATTATGCTGCTTTGGCTTTACTGCTTCTGTTACAATTAATAGAACCCCATTTGAGTAATAGATCTAAGTATGTACTACATTGTAATGCTTTCTAGTCGTATAAATTATTTCCACCTTCAGGTGTTCCGCTGGCATCTAATTTAATACCATTGCTTTTTGTATTATACATTAAAAAATTGTTGCAGGATTTTTTTTTAAGTTTTCATTTATTTCGACGTTATTTATTTACGTTCGACTCTTGTTTACACAAACGTCTCATTTAAGAACCTCGTCACTGTACGTAGGTACGTCTTACAAACCAAATTAAATTTTTATGACTTGCACGAATAATGTGAAAAAAAGATAAAAACATTTTAATTATTTACCTATTTAATAAAGCTAAGTTCAATCACCTTAATGAACTTACGGTATTCCAAATACATGTATGTAAATACATGTATATATTGAAATTAATTAGAAAAGTTGGGTAGACATGCTATTATGGCACACTCACATGTGTTTATTTTTAGTTAAGATAACATACGATAGCACTTATGTGCATAACTCACAGATACTCCAAATTATTTATATATTTATATAAATAAAAATAACCATTATTAAACACCTGCTTCATTATAAGCACTCGATTCATTTTTTTTTATTAATCTTAAATTAGCTGAGCGGATATTGCATGGCCAGAAATGGCGCAACTTTTAGAGATTCCAGTATCACTAGGTCAACTTGCAACTAAAAATTCGTAAATACAATTATTATTAACTTAAATGCCAGTGCTTAAAATTGACATTATCATCTACTGTCTAGAAAACATGTCGCCGTTAATAGCTTTTGTTTTGATATAAAATTATAGGTCGTTTTTGATGGCTATCAAATGTATAATTATTTTTTACGTAGTGTAGAAGTTACAATCGCGGATATGTTGTTTAGGACTAGTGTTTAGGCTACAGGTTTTATATTGAATTCATATAGTATAAAGGATAAACACACTTATATTTATCTAGGTATATTTATAATCCTTGTCGAAGTTAAATTATAATGGAAATTCTTCTAGTTAAGTAAATCTCCTTGGTTTTACCAGTATTAGTACTTATTTAAAATGTAAAGTATGTAGTTATATAAAGCAAAACAAACGTTGGGAAATTTACTTAACAAGTTATATATCAAGATCGCTTCAAATTAAATCTTATATGCCCCGAAAAGATGAATATTTGAGCTTTCTTATATGATTTTAATAATTGGACTCATAAATAAAGAGTCCAAACGAATACGCAGAAGAAGGAGCTTATAAAAAAGTTGATTACATAAAATGTTGGTAAACAATCTCTACCTTAATTTTTATAAAAATATATTATCTTTTATATTATAGATTAAAGGCGTTTGATAGAACAATGATAAAATTTGAAACAGTCCTTTGGCTTCTCGGGCTTATGGCTTTCAATTTCAGATATGAAGCTATAGTTATATTAATGATTTATTTTTAAGATCTTGATTATTATATTTAATTTCTTCAATATTTATATATTAGCTAATTTCTCTATTTAGCGATTAAATTTTATTAGTGGAATTATGGCTCAAATGAAACAAAATTTCGTATTTAAAACAATGTTTCGACATTTATTGTCGTTTTTAAGTTTCCTTTTCTTTTACTCCTGCTCAAGTAATTTTAATTAAATGTTTGTTTGTGTTGATTTCTTTTTTTCACAACACAATTATAAACATTTTAAAAACTAAAAAAAAAATCAACAGAAACAAACATTTAATTAAAATTACTTGAGCAGGAGTAACAGAAAAGCAAACTTGAAAAAGACAATAAATGTCGAAACGTTGTTTTAAATAGAAATTTTGTTTCATTTGAGTCATAATTCCACTAATAAAATTTAATCCCTAAATTATTATATTTATTCAACTGTGGATATATTTTAATCTTTGTTTGTATAAACCAATACTATTCCACTGTTTTGTGCATTATAAAGCTTTACTTAAGATTTATTATGCAGACGTTCTAATTTTTTTTTTTATATTTTAGTCATGTAAATCAAAATTAAAAGTTTATGTAGCCAATTCGTTTGCCTTGAGTGGTTTATAAAATACCAATTGCTTCTAGGTAGTGGATCAAGCTAGGCCTTTCTTCTTTATTTAAACCAATAGATTTATATTATAGGTAATCTGTTTAATTCTCTCATTTAAGCACAGTTTGTTTGTTGTTGTTTCTTCGGTTATCTGTTATGGTAACCGCAATTGCATTTTCAAATTCTAAATCATTAACTTGTTAGTTTATTTGTTAGCTGGCTTATTTGTTACTGTCGAATCCTACACACAAGTTTTCAAGATATATCATCAACCCCTGAAATAACCAACTTAAAACCACCACCATTTCGTTGATAGTTTTGGGGATAACAAACTTAAATTTAAAATATATATTTCTTTGGTTTGATCACATTTGCAAAGCATGTTAATTTGATTTATTTGAAATATACTTAAGAAATTGATGAGAAAAGCATAGTTTTTATCTTAATGAGATAACGAGACGATTATAAAATATTTGTCGGTGCATTTGTGTTTTCTGATTCAGACGAAACTTAAGCATAAAATAATCATATAAATGATGACATAAGTAATAACATGCAGCTGTCAAGTGGTTAGAGGTTAAGATATCTTCTAAACATTTGACGCATTTGTGGAAAATAGTGATAGCGGCATCAGATATATTACTTATTCTAAGATTTTTTTTTTCTTTTGATGATTATGGCTGTCTAGATCTAACACAAAATTAAATATTGAATTACTTGTAACTAACTCATTGTCAGTTAATTTCATAATAAAATCTAAGATTACATAAATATTTCCTTACTTATATGTTTTCGTCACATATTCAGTTAGCTTATAGATCGAATAAAAATTATCATATTTTTCATTTATTTTTATATGTTCGAAACCGTTGCTCTTCCTATTTTTGTAATTGGTCTATCTAGTTTTTTTATTAGTTTTCCTCTTCTTTTTCGATTAGATGTCTTGTTTCGAACTATTCTTGCGATTCTATCTACTTTTCAGTCGTTTTATAGGTAGATTTTATTTCCAATTATTACGTTTAAATATTCAGTTGGGATTTTAATATTTTTAATATATTTATCCATAATGGGTATCAACTGCTTCGTTTATTCCTTCTTTTTTTCATTATAAGCTGCAAATTTCGTAAAAACTATTAAGTAAATGCTTGGGTAGGCAGGCTACACTGTTGCTTTTTGGCATACCCTGCGACAATAAATATACCAGTAAACAGTAGGGAAGAGAGATGTAACGTCGATACAGCAGCATATGACTTAAATCAGTACATCAGTATATAGATCCAGTAATAATCCGAAAGTATTTCAAAATAACATGGCGTGTACTACTTACACCTATGACACATTGAAAGTTGTTGGCCGGTAGGGAAAAGGCGGTGATATCTTTTATTGGAGTTAGTATAAACGAATTTTTGTGGAGGAAACTGAAATCCTGGACGTAAAACGATTCTATTTTCCTCATAATTGTTTGTTCATACTAACTCTGACAAAAGATATCGATCGCTGCCTTTTCCTCTCAGGTCGGTAACTTTCAATGCATTCTACATAACCAAATCAAAGTGTGAAAATGGTGATAGTTGACGAAAATTTCTTGAATTGGAATTTATAATATTTTGGTAATTAATCCCGCTTAGTCTGAAACTATTTTATCGTTTATTTTCGATTTTTTTAAATCCAGTGGGCCTTTGCAGCTAAGCCAAAACTTTCGTTTCAGGTGAAGCACCTTTTCTGTTGGCAGTATGCCAAAATGTTACTAAGAAATGTTGTTCAAAATAAAAAGTTATGACATGCAAATTTTGTATCGGTCTGTTTCGATAAAAAGCATTGTTAGTTAATTTCGTTTTAGGTAATTTACTATTTGCGTTCGCAGTTCGCATATATGTTAGCAAGAAAGTTGGTTAGGGCAAAAAGTTATAGAGTTATGCAAAGTTTTATATTGATCGCCCTACTTTGATAATAATGATGGAGTTAATAATAGGCGGAAAAAACCAATCATGATTATCAAAGTAGGCCAATAAGTATGAAAATTTGTATAACTTTTTGCTCTAAGTATTTTTTAGTAACATATTGGTGTACTGTGCACGCAAATAGTACTTTACCTATAATAAAACTGACAAACAATGGATTATAACAAAGTAGGCTGAAGACTGAAAATTTACATACCGTCATAACTTTTCATTCTGAACAGCATTTCTAATAACATTTTAGCATAATGTGAACGGAAAAGGTACTTCACCTGAAGCGAAAACATTTTTGACTCAGCTGCAAAGGCCTATTAGATTTTAAAAACTCTAAAGCAAACGATAAATAAGTTCAACCAAGCAGACTTATTTCCCAAATATTAAATTCCAATTCCATTTTTTTCGTTTATTATGTTTATTCACTCACTTCATCCGTGAACATACTGTACAACTTATTTCACAATGGATTTCGTTGCGGTTTATACCGGTTATTTTTTTAAATTCAATAACCGAAAGACCGAAAAAAAAAACAAAACCAAATTGCACAAAACGAAAACAATGAAATGCGATTTTTTTAAGTAAAGTGATAAACTGATAATACTGTGCAAGTGATAATAAAATAACCTACGCTGAAGGAACTGCGAGAAAAGTTACAAAATATTACTTTACGTGTATTTTTAAAGATCTATTCCCGTAAACAATACTTTACAGATGTTATATATTGTATTAAAAATGTGTTTTTGCGTATCAGCAGCCTAATTTTAAATTGGGATTTTACAAATTGCACAGAATGCGCTATATCCCAGTATTTTTCATCAAAAATATAAGTAATTTTACTGTTTATGCGTTATTTTACATCAAAATAATGTCAATTTGCATCATTTTTTGCATAAGTTGCGTAACTTTAGAAGCAAAAGTGAAATTACAATACGTGTAAAACTATTGTACTTGTACTACACCGATAGGTATAGAGTAATGTTACACAAAATGTTTTTTCGGTGTATAAGTTTGCTCACCCACCACACGTTACGGACGGGTGTTTATGAAATAAACAAACAATATTTATTATTTTTGTTCCTAAACTCATATAATATAAAATACTTCTCCAAATTATTTTTATTTTTTAAGTTTATAAATCTTGTCAACTTATTTACCTTTTTATGTTCTGTGTGACGAGCAAGAGCAATATAGCAAAAGAAAGGTTCCAGTATTGAGAGTTTTTACTTTGCAAAAGGGGTTGACAAAGAGACAGTTAAAAGCCGATTATTGTTGGCGATTATAACTGGTAGGTTAAACCGACTGCAAAATAAACCTGAATATCTCATAACCGGTTATTTTGTAAAAATCTGATACCCCTAGTCCGGATGCATGATGCATGGTTTTGGCGTTCTAACAACATCGTCGGTTTACAGAGAGGACGCCACATTTCTAATTGAATTTATTGTTATTTGGTTTCTTTCTTTCCATTTTATTATTTAATAATAACAGTAATAATTTCTCCATTGCCATTAAAATTCCACACAATAAATATATATGTATGCTTAACGCAGCATATGATAAGTAGCTGACATATAGGTATATATATTATACATGTTGGAATTCGTATGGACACTTCCCATTTACAACCGATATGATGTTATTGCAATAATCGTAATTTGTTTAATTGTCGTTTAGCGATTGAGAAAAGCTTCGCTCCATTTTTTGTTTTAAGTTTTTTTTTTTTTTTTGACTAAGCTGGCTATTGAGCCCGAAAAGATTGATGCAATAGATGTGTGCTATTGAAGACTTTGCTATAAGGAAAACTAGGAGAATAAAATTTTAGCTTCATAAAGAATGTTTGTTTTATTTAATGAATGCTACTTCTACTTAGTGGAGATCTCAGTTTTATATAATATTGCTTAATCCAAAGTACAGGGATTCTATATGTCAGAGCGGTGAAATGGTATTGGAATATGGTGCGATCAAAGGTATACATGGAACCCACATATCCAAAATACCATCAATGAGGCCACTATCTACTACTATGGCTCAGAAATCCAACCTGGATACTCAGTATCGAACAGTAAGAGCAGACTCGAACTGATATACAGATAGCTCTAAAACTAACTATTGCGTAAGAGTTGGAAGAAAGCCCTTTCGATAAGTTTCAGCAAGGAGACGACGCTGTTCCTGGATGAGGTTGCTGCAATTCATCATTGTGTCAAAGAAATAGAAAGATGGACCGAGCTAGGCAAAAGCATCCCTACTTTCTCTAACAGCCAAGTAATACATAAAGCAATAAGTTCCGCAAGTGTTGATTTCGGACTGCGTAAGTGTCCTAACAACTCTATTAACATTGGGTTGCGATTGCACCCACTGCGATGTGAAGGGAAGCAAATTTTATGGTAGATCTGGCCAAGTGAGGTTCGTCAAGGTCATTCGTTGGAACAGGTTCTTTCTTCAGCATTATTGAATTGCAACTTAAAAATTCCATCAATGAATGGATACATAATGAGTCCAGGAAGTTGTAGCAAAAATCACTAGAATAGAGACAGGCAAAAGAGTTTGTAAAGAGACAGAGGCCTGAATTTACTAAAGACCTACTGAGTAAAAATGGGAAGACTATCAAAATGATAGTATATCTGCTGACTGATTACTGTTGACTAAAGAGGCATATGCATAACATAGGCCTGGCAGATAACGTTACGGATTCTGCCAAGAGGAGGAAGAAACACCAGTTCATATACTGTGCCAATACCAGGGCCTAAACAAGGGGGACAAAGTTTTTAGTACTAAGCGTTGAAAACCTCTTAGTTAACAGCTACATGATGGAGCGGTTGTCAAAGATGATAGGTCTAATCAAGAGAGCAAAGAAGAGTGCATTCTAGGACAAAGGGGATAAATCTGAAAATGTTACGGTCAAACAGATCAGTATGGCCACCCTAACCCCTAATTTAATTTTATGTAATAAAAGCATTATATTTGTTGTGCTGCTAATACTACACATATGTGTGATCGTTTTTTCTTTAATTTGAAAGCTAATGCAAAAAAATATTTTCTTCTGTGAATACAATATTTGTTACATTGCAAATATTTGTAAATTTCAACTAACAATATAATTGTTATATAGATTGGTTGATTGATTAATATGAGATTTAAAATATGTTTTTAAAATTAAATTTCCTGGTTTTTAAGCATTTTTTAGAAAATGTTATCTTCATAAATCATAATTTCAGTAATTGTTATTAAGGACAAGGAGCTGCAAATTTGACAACTGCCTCGGTCAGTATAAACCCAGAATACCCCATTGCCAAGTGCACTGAACCATGGACCCTGTTAACTATAACTTCATGCAAAAAGTTAGTAGTGACTGAAGAACAATTTGATTTAAGTATAAAAATATCAATTTTTAATATACCTATCCGCTGATATATATACAGGTGTCCCATGACGATTTAGACACTAAATATCTTGGCTACGAGTAAAAAATTAAATTGAACACCCTGTATATTTTTGTAGTCTTAATAAACTGGTTAAATTGATTTATCGCAATTACTGTCTATTATGATTACCTAGTCTGTTATGTAAACAAATGAGAGTTGTATTTAATAATCACTTCAGAAGTATGTGGTACATTAAAAATAAATAAATAACAGTGTACAGTAACAAGCAATTAAAGTTTTAAAGGAGCTGTTCAAATTGATTTCCACCTTCATGAACGCATTTTTCAAATCGGGAAAATATATTTCCATTACATGCGGCCCTAATCATTTCTGGGGTTACAGTTCGACATGCTTCTCGTATTTTATTTTTTAAGTCTTTTAAATCTCTAAAGTGACGTCGTATAAACTATACCTTTCAAATATCTCCAGAGAAAGTAATCTACTGGGGTGAAATCTGGTGCTCGCGCAGGCCAATGAATAGGACCGTTTCGTCCAAGCCACTGTTCAGGAAGGACCCTATTTAAGTAATTCCTAACTTCGTAATAAAAATGTGGAGTAGCGCCGTCCTGTTGCCACCATGTTGTTTGCCTCATTTAGTGGAACATCTGCATGTAGGATCGGGAGCTTCTTTTGCAAAATGTCCAAATATATCTCACCGGTTAGTGTGCCATCATAAACATATGGACCAATTATATAGCCATTAAATACACCAAACCATACATTCACTCCCCAGATTGCTTGAAATCTGTTTTCTTTTGTCCATTTTGGATTATCGGAAGACCAATAGTGGCAATTATGACGGTTAAGAGTTCCGTTATTATGAAATCTTGATTCGTCATTCCATAAAATTTTATTAAAAAAATGTATTCCTCTTCTACGTGGACGTGCATGTGGGCGATAAATGTTAAACTTTGGACTAGATGTATCTTACAAGGATGATACTTCTGATTTTTCAGTAGTCTCTGTATTGTTGATTTGCTGATACCTAAGTTCTTCTACCAGACATCGAATACAGGCGTGGGGATTAATTTGTAAATAAGTATAAGAATATTTAATTCTATTTTCGTCGGATTGAACAAGTTTTTTTTCTAGGAGCTTCCTATTTCGTTTTTCTATTTGGGAAATAGCCAGTGTGTAATTTCTGTTCAACATTTTTAAATGTATTTTTACTAGGTGTTAAACGATCAGAATACCGAGCTCTAAAATGTAGCTAAAACTGTGTACACGGATGGATCCAATCCAGCCAGGGGACAGGAGCCGGTATTTGCGGCCCAGTCCTAATCAAAGATATTCATAAGCCTAGGGAAACACACAACGGTCTTCCAGGCAGAGGTATTCGCCCTTGGCAGCCTGTGCAGAAATTATTGCAAAAGGGGCTGCATGAGGAGGAAAATTAAACATAATGACTGACAGCCAGAGCTGTCATTAAGGCAGTCTCAAACCCTGGTAACTAAGGTCAAAACTAGTTAGGGACTGCAAACAATCCCTCAATGCACTGGCACGAGACAACAGGGTGTCTCTAATTTGGGTGCCGGGACATGAGGATATAAAGGGCAACGTAATCGCTGATGAACTAGCCAAGGAGGCTCTAAGAACACTTCATGGGTCCAGAGCCCGTATGTGGGATTACTAAGGATTCCGCAAGAAGGGAGATCTGGACCTGGTTAGATAAAGAAAGTACAAAGAAATGGAGGTCGAATGAAGGTCAACTCCATACAAAACGCTGATAGGGGATGGAGATGGTAGTTTCTCTGATAATCTACTCAAGCGGCAGTAAGAAGGAAGTTAAAACCATTACTGGGTGTGTGTAACCTGGACACTGCCCTCGTGAAAAAGCATCTATAACAACACAGGCTGTGTAAGCGAACCGTGGTGTAGAAGATGCGAGCTACAGGAGGAAATGAGTTCACATGTAATCTGCACATGTGAGGAACTGAAGGTACTCAGGCAGGAATATTTCGGGAGAGATCTATTGGAGCCAATTCCGTAAAAGGGCAAGATACTGGGCCTTATAGAGACACCAAGCTGCTCGAGTGGAAATAAGAGACTAATAGGGATGGTACAATGATGCACCAAGGCATCAAGTGCCCACCCTAACCTGAATGAATGAATGAATGTAGCTAATTTCTAGCTCTGCTACAATCTTTTTACATTGGCCATGGTCAATGAGCATATCAGTATATTCACTGGGCGTAAATAGAAAAGGCATTATGAACTAATAAACAATAATAATATCCTTCTTATAATGAACTGTCGATTTGACGTTGACTTTGCTACAAATGTCTAGTTTAATGTGTGATGTAAGGGATGTAGACTACTAGATTACTTTTTTTTTAATTTATATTTCGTTAACATCTGTTTGTTGTCAACTTACTCATATTTCATACTCACTTCAACACAGACTTCGATGTAGTGACTGCAAAATACCGACTTTATTTGTTAATAACAGACTAGGTAATTTTAACCAGTTAATAAAGAGGAATCTAAAACTAAAGCTTTTAAGAGTAATCTAAACATACTATATTATGCTGCGTTCCCAATAGTATCTATTCACCAAATTAAATTTTTATGTCTACAATTCCTTGGCGAGATATTTCGTTCTAAAATCGTCATGGACACTCTGATAAAACAGTTTACTATACTTCTCTTAAAAGCTTTTGATGTGAGCAAATTCTGTGAATTCTGTGAAATACAGAGGAATATAAGTTAAAACACTCACAGGCTTCAATAAGAATAAGTTCTACCCACTGGTTATTCCCAGAGGGAAGCAGCCTATACGGTACGATTCGCCTCATCATTCAGTAATAGGATTTTATAGTATATACAGTATACATATAATAAGAATCCTATATACGATGTTCTTTCTGATTAACACATAACCGAAACAATCTACATCGTCATCATTAAGTAATACAATTGCTATTTATTTCCTGGAAAGATTTAGTTGCTGTCTAATTAATGAGTATCTTTTATTATTTTCATTAATGCCAATATTTTTTCCGAACTCTTAAACTTTTCGTACCTGGTTTAAACACGCCCAAAACTTCAATAATCATTGAGTAAATTTTTAATGACACCAGACGAAAAGTAACCATACCGAAACAATAATATAATAAGTTTCTCTTTATGGCATATAATTATATTATCCATTCAAAAGATAATAATTAATCGTAAAAATATAATATATAAAATTTTAACATTACAACTTCCTATTTTCTGTTTCAAATAATTTTAATAAAATCAATTTTGTTGATAATGTAAGTATGATATGTTTATAAATAGAAAACAGTCTTCGATTAATAGCTACCATCTACTAGAAAAAAAAGCGGAAACCATTTATGGTTGACCATATACGTATCATACGTATGTATATGCTTAGAGATAAGTACACTGGAGAATCGACTAAAACGCTAGATAAGGATAATTTAATTTAATGATTATTAGTTACTACTACACTAAATGAGAAGTCGAAACTCATGTAAAAAGGTTAGAGACCTTATAGTCGTAGTTAATCAGTAAGTATGCCGCTATAGATAACCTTCTTACGTCAATAAAATTGAATGAAAATGCAAGAAAGATAAAACTAAATGTTTATTAAAGAATAAATTGTGCTATCGCCTTTCGTCAGTTAACATTGCTTGCAGAGGAATGGAGAGAAAGGTTAAGGAACTGTGTCAGAATTGCGGAAGGATGCTGCAAACAGAGATTATTGTTTATTTAGGCTGTGTTGACAGTTTTAATATATTTCCGAAATGTACATATCTAAATATTATCGCCTACGTAGACTGAAAATATGATTAAATGCTTTTTATTTAAATAAAAGTAAACTTTAATTCATTGACCTCGTTCATTTTCAAAGTAATATACAAATATGAAGAAAAATTGTGTATTGTTGGGTAAAACATATTTTAAATATACCAGTGTATAAGTAGTTAGTCACGTTTGTGACCACTTGTTATTTACCTCTTTAACGGTTGGATTAAGAATAGTGACAAGAAGCATTAACAGTAAATGACCCAGCTATATTTAGGAGACACTACAATACGTTGAGTTTAATAATTGTACCTACACCTCAAATTATGGACTAGTGCATTTACAAATACCAGATTTTTCGCTAACTTATATTTGAAAAATTTATTATTTCAGCATTTAATAAATAAAATCACCATAAACTATATTATATACAGGGTTACGCAAATGTATGGATCTATTGAATATCTTTTAATATAGCTACTTTGATTTCAGTAAAACTTTCACACTATTTAAATGCAAATCATCGGGGATTCGATAATTGTATTTATATCGGAATCAAGTGTAGTCGGAAATGATCTTAACTTTCTTGTTTTAAATGAAGCATCTTGTATATAGTTATGAATTTCAATAGAACCGTGACTCAAGGGTACAGTATTAAGGTTTAGCACCCTTATTGACGATTAATGTTATTGAGAAACAAGGAAAATGAACAACAAAAAAAATTATAAATAAAATCGATTTCAGTTAAGAAAGCTTTCGAAATAAATCATTATCACTTCTTGACAATAGCAATATGCAGGTTTATAAACAAATTCTTGAATGACATTTTCCAAAGTCTCCACAAATTAATTGCGCTTCCTCAATTATTTTCTGCCGTAATTCGTTCAGATTGTGCAGTCGTCTAGTAGAAACCACAGATTTTAAGTGACCCCAAACGCAGCCTCGTCGGAAAACAGCAAATTGTTCGCAAAATTTTACTCTACGGTCAAAATCCCCGTTCAATAATTCTTGCACTCATTTTGGTTTCTATGGATGATGTTTTTCGTGCTTCAATATTCTGGTTACTCATCGGCAACTTATATCATAGTTCAGCACGTGAGATGTAGTAGAAGTTTATGGAAATTCCTTTAATGCTATAGCAATATCTTGAGCAACAACTTCATTAGTTGCTTTTGGTTCTCCGCTTTTCGATAAATTTCATTTTCGGTTAAGTTGAACTTTCTCAAAGTTTTACCAACGACAGATCGTGTTCTGAGATGCCGATTTTTATGCAGAAAATCGCATACTTCTAAAATCTGTTGTAAATACCATTAATTTAGAATAAACAAATAGGAATCTCTAAACTAAAGAGAAGTATAGCGATGACTTGTCCTAAATATTTGAATTCAGTGCTATGCTACAGCTCTCTTGATGCAAATAAATTTTACTATCTAATGTGTTTTTACTGGTAATAAATCAATTTTGAATTATAGCAAGTTAGTTGTAGTGTTTCTGGCAATTAATTTGGTTATTAGATTCAAAAGTATTTATTTGCACAACTGGTTTAATGTATTCTCTCGGTTGAAAGACGTTAGATTCGCGTGTGCGCGTCCTTGGCACACGTATAAACCTTATGCAGGAGTTTCACTAAGTGTCGGCGCTTTTGATGTTTTGTATATCAATTTAAGGAAATTCGCGATGGCGTTTGGCGGCTATATTTGCAAAGTGGGTACGAAAATAATCTACATACTCAACCAGACTGACAATTGACAGAAAATCGCACAACATCAATGCCACTCCTGTAACAAAATGACAGAAAGGAACGGCTTTGTAGGTTAGATTTTTGCTTGTAAACAATTCAAATAGTTCTAGTTACAATTTCACCCACCTATGCGACACCGCGAATTTCCTTGGGCGCCATGTTTGAAACCCATGTTACCGGCGATGTGAAACCAAGATCCGTATACATAAGGTTACCTCGTAAGTTGTATGTGAGGCCCGGGGAAAGGAGAGGGTGGATGACGCCGTGATGACGCGCCTGGCGATCATTCTCCAGTCAAAGAAGTGTTCCACTGGCGCACTATAGATGACACCACCAGCATTTTCTATTGTTGTACGTTTGTAGTAGTAATATTTCCATAAGAGAATACTGCGGTGCCATCTATAGTACGCTAGTGGAACATTTCTTTGACTATATAATTTGGTATTGCGGTATTCTGTTATAATAAAAAGAACTTGAAATTATATTTCAAGACACGTTCTTGTTGACAAAACATAAATTGAAAATTTTCTAAATTAAGATTTTTGTAAAAAAATAAATATTTAGTCTGGGAGTACAAATCACCATTTGTTTTTACATATATGCACCACTTTACTTATTAAACACAGCATACATGATGACGCGTTCGCGCTCTTTCTCTTGATTGGCTAAAAAGTTACGAGGCAACCTGGTATATACGGACCTTGATGTGAAACTACTGGATACTGGCTTGCACGCATTTGTGTACGATTAGTACGTTATCTACTTCGCACCTTCGTAGGTATTGGCATTTTTGTCTTGTATTACTTAACTGTTGAGTTGTGCAGCTAGGTTTGCTGTAAACCTACAATGGAATTTATAGATAATTTAAAGAATTGGGGACTGGAAGAATACGTTGTAGCTTTTAACAAAGAATTATAATAGAATCAATAAGGATTACCTATGACTACTCGCTGTATATATATATATATATAGATAGTAAAAATATGATTGTCATAAGTATTCGATTTTATTGGCACTATTACAAGTATATTAGAGGTAAATAATAATTTGGCTACTACACATATATCAAGGCAAAACTGTATGTTAAAACCAAATATCTTATTTTATTGGGACAAGTAAAGTGTTAACTTATAATTTTTTTTTCTAAAGGTGTTTATTCTTTTAATATATTATCGTAATTTGTTAGTAAAGGCGTAGACCAATTAACAAGCACTAAATAATTAACTTCACGTTAAGTTATGCTAAAATACGAAATAATAGCAGAAATAATCTAACAAAAGAAATAATGCTACATTGCTAAATCCATAAAAGAATTCAACCATGACTTTTGGTTTGTCCTTTAAAAGAATACACAAATTTTACCAAGTTTTAATTTAAATTCTGTTAAATTTCCGCTATTTTGCCCATTAGTAGTTTTCAATAACTTTGCTAGCTATTGTAATTCGCAGAAATAATTATTCCCTTTTGTGTGGAGGTAGGCGGCGTATGCATATGGTGGGGATGGGGTGAGTGGATATGGTAGGCTCTCTATCCATTAAAAAATCATTCTAATTTTCTAATTTTGGCATGAAAAATATTAATAATCCTTTCCTCGGTAATTGAATTAGTTTACATAATAGTAGATAATATTTGAGCTGTTCATGCGCATTAATAGACATACGCAAAAACGTAAATATTATGATTAAATTTGATCGAAGTAAATATGCTAAGTTGATTCCTCAAAATTGTTTTGTTTTGGTTAAAGTCTCTATAAAAGAAAGCGATTGCTTTACAGTTCAATATTCCAATTAATATTTTGTTATGCGACGCATTAAATATTTTAATGGTAAACAAAGATCTGTGAGTCATATCAAAATAGGAAAGAAAGAATACTGCCCGTTTATATTCTTTAAAGGTAAAAATAAGTATGAATGTATTTTGGAATAGCCACTTAATATTTTCTTTATTCCATCACCATATTTTTGCAATGATTATTCATTATTTTTCCTGGCTAGAATTTATCTGTTTTTTAAGTAATAATTACTTAATTCATGCATGCGAGACACAACAGTATGTACAGGTACAATCTTCTCACTGAAAGTGATTTTATTTTTTTTAAATGTATTTAGTTTTATTTCTCTTGTCTATGTGAGATTACTTTTTTTATATTTAGAATGTTTTTTCCAATAAAAATAGCAATTATGCATTGTATTACTACAGTAGTAGTTTAATACTCGCATGCGATTATTTGCACTTAATAGAATTGTATCATGTTATTTACGAGTTGTCGTTTGCCCTAGAAGTGAGCGCGTTTGTAGGGTATTGCTTGCATACACTTTCGTATAACATCGACTGACCTAGGATAGTCGAACGTCTGTAAGTATGTCTAATAGTGCTTATATTAGTGCTTATATTCTTATGGAAAGGTTAAAGCAACAATATTAACAAATGCAGTCATTATAATACATAGTTTTATTTTATACTAATTGTTTAGCTAACTTTAGCTAAGTACTTTAGCATTTCATCTAATCTTTATTCATTTTGCCCATATCACTTCTTTTCTGTGCATATGTATATGTACAAACACTAGCTTTACAATGCATTCAAATTGTATCTTAAATTGTTTCAATGGTAAAATTTACACTGGTACTATATATTCAAGAACTTAAAATCATTTAAATTTTAATTGAGTTAATGGGTTTCTTTCCATATTCTTAAGTTAATGTTTTAGTTTATAAGAAATAAAATTAAATTTAGTTCCCTACATTTTACTATCCATATTTTATATGTTTATATATCGTACGACGTATTGTTTTATTTAACGTCTATAAACACATAAGCAGTAAATTTTACTGTGAACATACTTACATCTACTTTCATACTTCAATTTTAATGTGTCATCATTTCCCTCCCGTTCTATCTTGCTATTTCGTGGAATAGCGGTTTTGTGATTATCTCATCTATCCGCGAAAAAGGATGCGTACATACGTACTTGTATTCATACTAATTAAGACTCAAAATAAATTTCTATTTACACACCTACTCGCAAATTTGGGCTCAATCAAAATATGTGTTTAGTTTCATTCACCTTCAATATACGTAATTGGATTTTCTTTCAAATCTTTCATCATTAGATCCAATAAATAAATATACATATGTCACAAATCTATTTACGAAAAGCCGATTATTATGCAACTATATTGCGTATTGCAGGCGCCTATATGCCTAAAAGTTTTTATTAATTCAAAGCTAACTGCTTTATTTATTTTAATCAGCTAATTAATTAAATGTTGTATTCAAGGTAAAGTTTGTAGGTATGTTTGTAATCTAAACACGAATGCGTAAGCGATTTCTGTTTATAGCTAGAGGGAACAACAAACGTCAATATTTTCTTGAAATGCGATCTAATAGAGGCAAACAGCATTTCTATTTGAGATCAGTAATAGGAATAATGATGTTTGAATTATTTTTAATCCAACTAATAATACGATAACTTACTTGCTACATTACTCCAGCTTCAATTAGAGGATTTCCATAAATGATGTATTGTATGTGGTATCTACGTGCTTATTGCAATTCTTCCAAGTTTGTGTGTGTGTGTGTGTGTGTGTGTTTAAAAGTAATACGTACTGTAAATAGGCGTAACAGATGACTTGATCGATCCGCGAAAAATACGTGTTGTACAAACCTTCTAGTTGCAACGAATACAAGAAATACATATAGCTTAAATTTCACAGACAGGGAGTGCAGTGGTCGTCTTAATTAATGTCTCCCTCTATGACGAAGAGTTAGTAAAAAAATGATAGTGTGTTTAAACGATAATAAGCTTCGGAATACGCTTTCTATTTTATACCTGCACAAACCTACAGTCTATGATACCCAGAGACTGTAGTTTTGATATTCTTTCCGCCATAAGGAGAGGCATTAACTAAGACCGCTACTGTACATACATAACACGTTGACAAGCATCATCATGTTAGCTTATTCGGCGTATTTGTAAGTAGCCTTTCCTCCACTTTTTATTACCTACAAAATCCATTATTGTTTCCATGAATCGGTTTCATATAATTGCTAATTGAAATGTAATACCATTATTATTGAAGACTTGTTCTCGGTATTAGAAAAATGGCTTTCCTGTACCAAATGTAGTAGCGTCTATGGCATACTCACATTTTATGAATACATAAATAACTGGGCTTTCAAATTTTCACATTTGTAAACGAAAGCGTATTGATATATAAGAATAGCTTATTAATTCTTGGTTACTGCTTTTCGTAGTCATCGTAGAGTTATCTTTCTTGTTAAATAGGTTTAGTGGAATATTGGCTAGTTGATAATAAAACAGTTTCTTAAATTTTGTGGAACATTTCGACTAGTTTATCTAATCTTAATATTTTTCAATTACTAAAAATAGTTGCAAGAAACAATTTTTTATATAGCGAAAATTAATCGATTGTGATATACAGGGTGTATCAAATAAAAAAGTAAATTTTGCTTGGGTGTTAGCTACACGATATATAAAGCACAAACCCGCCGAAACCGGATTTCATCATTAAAAAAAAAAAGCAAAATTTAGAGCCAAAAATTCTTTAGTCCGGGCCTGATGCAAGGAAACATCATGTTAAGCACCCGCTAAACGTGGTATTATGTATAAATACATTGCACTCATTTAGTATTATTCTTAATAGTATGCCATAAGTTCATTTAACGTCATGCTGAATAAATAAAGGCCCTTGTAAAAATAGCAAAACTGAGGCATTTTAAAGTTCTTCTTTTTATAAAATAAACATTCCTTATTTGTTAAGAGCATTCTAGGTAAGTCTACAAAGTATTATTTTTAATATCCTGATAAGACGTTCGAGTTTCACTGGATATGCGATTTCAGTAGTTACAAAAAAAGTAAATATTTTTCTTTCGCTTTGTCGAATCGAAAGTTAGTTGTTAATAAACGGTCCCACATCATTCTTAGTTATTTCTTTTGGATTTATTTAATCAAATAACGCAAAATGAATTGAATCGAATTACACAGAAATAAATGTAGATACAGAAACTTTGCAAACACGCCTTTTTACTATGATGTCGCGCGAAAATGAATCTATTGTGTCATTTGTATTTCCTCCCGTCTCTCCGTAAAATAACACGATATCTGTCAATTCCTGCGTTGTGTAGCGCTGCATTTTTATACACATGCATTCCAAGCGGCGATCCACACAAAAGTAACAGCGGTAATGGCTGGATGATAGTGGTATGTGGGGGTATACTCGGGACAGCATTTAGGTTGCTTACAGGTGCGGCTTTAGCCCACGGCATTTACAAAATATTTTTTTTCTCGTTAATGCTTACAGATAGACCCCCTGTGCATTAAGACTTTTTGATCGTAAATGATTACAGCTGCTACATATTATTATATTTACCTCTATATCGGATACACCCTGTATACCTTGGTTGTTAATTGTTTTAAAGTTTTTCAAAACATTGCGTTGTTATATATATATAAAATTGTATATGGGACAACAACAATAACATATAAAAGTTTACAAGTATTTGAATTCATTTGGGAGATACGACTGACACGTAATTTTTTTTAAGATTTATTTTAAAGTAGGTACTGAAGAAATGTTTTTAAATGTTAAACAATAGAGATAAACCTGGAAAATTATAATACCGATGTATAGATTTTTGAAAGAAAGGCAATGTCAGTACGATCGTTTATACTATTTTTATCTTTTTTTATATAAATTATTTTCAAAATACTTCTAGTATAATAGTTTTTTCCTTAGCGAGAATTTTAGTGTTGTTAAAGTTAAATATATGACGATAGTTATTTTCATGGTTCTTTAAGGCTGTTAAATTTGTAGAAGAGTTATGATTTTGGAAACGATTTTTAAGATATTGTTTTGTGCAATGATAATAATGTCACAAAATTATATGCAATCCCATACATCAAAATATTATCTGAAAAAAAAAATGATCAAATCATTAAACCTTATAAAATTCTACTTACATACAAAAATCCAGTGGCGGCTCGTGACAATATTAAGTGGTGCGCCCAATCTCCGGCCAACTTGAAGGAAAAATGCATTAAGTTCTTATCAGGAATACTTATTAACCTAAATATAAATACTAACGTAATTCCTTCGGAATCGCATATGTTTTGTCTTTAAACTGCACGTATGGCCACTTGTTTACATTCCCCCACCTAACTAACGTAGAACTATTCTGGTATTTTTCTGATTTTATATCGACGAAAACAACACAATACAGAGCACATGAGTTATTTAAGCAACGATCATTGAGTAAAATATAATGGATATTCTAAGCATAAGCGGGCGTATTTCTTACGAAGAATGGCAAACACATTATGATGTATTTTTTCAGAAATAACTCCGTTATTATATTTATTATTTCATTTTCAAAATTTTTACCCCAAGAAAGATATAAATGGTAGTTCATTTTGATTTGAAATACTATAGTTGTTAATTTGCCATCCTAGAATAATACTACACTTTATTACTATAATTAATAAATATTAAATATTCTTAAACCCAATTTTTATTGCGCAGAAATGTCTATACCGAAGTCTGTTTGCGACGCCTCTCTGCATATGTTTCTACTTTCAATAGTCGATCTTCGACGGCTGTCTGACTCACACGCTTGCCTACCGTGATAGTGGCAGATCCTTCCCCCACAGTGCCGAGCACTGAGGTATACTGATGACACGTGACTCGATCAACCAACGGGCAGCGAGCCAAGATACGGCTGGCCCCACTTCAATGTAATTTTTGCGTATACTCCGACCATCCCCTCTTCCGCTAGCTTCGCGCCGGAACCTACAAGCATCTGAAATCGGTGCCATTCTAGACGTGGCCTCAGTTCGCCGCTTCTCTGGATAAATAACTACGAAGCGCATTTCGCCGTGTATGTGTGTACGTGTATTTATCGGTATTTTTACACAAAATAAAAGCTTTTTACTGATTAATTTCTTATTTGCAATGATGGGGCCATGGCACCGTGGCTCTTTAAGAGGAGCCGCCCCTGCAAAAATCATAACACTCTCAAAACCTGTTTCACACAAAGAATTTATATATAAAAATCCCGTACAGTAATTGCAAAGGTGTGTATGTTGGACAAACAAAACAATCTCTTAAACATCGTATCGAAAATCATAGACCTTATATAAATTTAACAGCTTTAAAGAAATATAAAAATAACCATCGTCATATATTTAACTTAAACAACACTAAAATTCTAAAAGATTAAACTAGTCAAAACGTTTATAAGATTTAAATTTAAGAAGCTATCTTATTATCATCCAGCCAATATTCCACTAAACTTACGGTTTCAACATCAAACATTTAAACAGAACAGCCTATATTTTGTTTGCATTTATTTTGTTACTAAAAAATTAACTTTTATTTTTCAATAAAGACTACCGTGATGCACTAAACTCTTTGTAATTTTCAACATGGAACCAGGAATCACAAATGTTGCACGCTTTTGTGTTATAGCATGCTACGACGCAATAAATTACACTTTCACAGTTCTTTCATAAAAAGTAATTAATTGGAACCTCATGAGAGCAGTGCCTTAATTTGAAAGACACCGATTCCAGTGAAATAATAATATATTCGAAAAAAAAAAGCCGAGAGATACTGCCAGTACTGAATATACGATAAAGCTGGTAAGTAGCAAAATTGCTACACCAGAATTATTATCCTCGGAAACAATGATTAAATCTATATGTATGTAGTATGTACATATATGGCACTCGATCAATTTTTCGTCTCCTATTTTATCCCATTTACCTTAGTGACTGAGTACTGCTTGAATTATTGTTATTTTCTTTGGCATGACACATTTTCTTTTGATTTTGTTTGTGTATCATCTTTTCTGTCATTTTTTGCGCTGTACTTTATTTAGCATGGTCCTGTAAATGGTGTCGTCTGTTGAGCAAAACAATAGCTGTGTTCGCAAAGGAATCACAAACTAGTCAAAGCCAATCAGATATTGTGAAATCTGTTTCAGAAAACTGTTTCGGATTTCTTTAAGCCAATCGAGTCGCGTCTGACTAGTTTGTGATTCCTCTGCGAACACAGCTAATATTATCGTTATTATTTCTCTGTATACCGACTTGAAAAGCTAAATATGCTAAAAGTACTACTACGACGTTTACGAGATCCCAATGGAAAACAAATTTAATTGGCTTTTTTTTACTACAGAAAATATAAAATTTCAAATAATTAAATGAACGGTGATCGTGGATTCGCACCAAAGAAAGAACGAGTATTCGGCAAAAGCGCCCGGCTTTGAGACTTTTATTTCCTTTGATGACCTTCTCAGCTCACATATACTACGTCAAACACCAAATTGGATAATTGTATTGACATTCACTGAATAGATTTTAAAGTATAAAAACAATTCAATTTACAACAAATCGCCTTTAGTTCTATACAGTAGAAAAACGTACGAAAATTATATACTGCACAAGCTATCTCAACTATACGCTATAGTTATATAAATCGTTACATACTTATGTAGCTTCTGCTTGCAGTGGACCTGGTTTCTGCAGGATGTATGAGTATATATACAGAATTATGAGTAGCATGGTCAACTTTCGTGTGCGCGCCAGGTCAGTACTAAGTTTCATATATTTGGCATTAACGTTTACCTAACACCAGTATGCAATACAGTGTTGGGAAAGAGCAAAATTATTTATTTATTTAACTATATATATATATAATATATTTAAGTATATTTTACCTTATATAAGTAGCAGAAGTGCTATAGGATTGCTGAAAAGTTTTGTAGGATTAAGTGTTTAATTTTTTTTTCTCACTAAACCGCTTTCGTCGCGATGATAAAACATACTTATATTTTGAAAAAGACCGCTCAACATCTACGGATATAACACAATAATCTTTATACGGAGTATATTACTAGATAACGGGTCAGATGCATCACCACTAATGTGTAGTCCGATTTGTGCCAGCCAGCACAATAATAATGTATATCCAGGAATTCACCGATGTACCTTTTTACACTATGAAACAATGGTCGTTTTCTGGGATTTTCTACGCCCGACATTGTATTACATTAACAATACGTAAAACGTTAACGGAGAATTGTACTATCTCGCATCAAGACTCGACTAACGCTGATACTAGACACAGGAATTAGAGGGAGTGTAAGCAGACACCATTCTAATTATGAGCTGATATTGATATGTGTTATTTAAACGAGTATTGGATAGACTGAATTTTTTTTTGGAAAGTTTAGAATAGTCATAGACATTAGTCACAGTTATACAGTGCGTTTATGATGAAAGGAACAAATTGGTTTAAAATTGAGGTAAGGCTTAGTATTTTTAGTTGCGATTTTAAAATAAAGGAATAAATTCAGGTAATTATTTTGCAGAAAAACGATTGGACACATCTATTAGTATTTTTATGCAAATTTTTTAACATAAGAAAATTATATACAGGGTGTCTAAAGAAAAACATACGCAATCATCATTTTTTTTTTTAATGGAACAACCTGTCTATTGTGCCATTCTTGAATTGTGCGGAAAATTCAGAACATTTTTTTTGTATATCATACCACATCTCTAAAATGAGTATTTTGTGGCAATAAAAATCTCTCACCAGCCTTTAGTTTGTCAGTGTCATTTGGTCAATTTTACGCGTCATTTTAAAAATGCATTCAACTGTGAAAGAATGTATTGAAGTTCTTATTATGAATTGTTTGTAAAGTGTGCTTACCGTTTCTTAGAGTTATATCTACGTTAATAACATAGCAAATTTGGAGTCTCTACTTGCAGTATTAACCGAGATATTAATTTCTCAATGATGCAATGATTATGACTAAAAAAAAAGAAAAAACTTAAATAACTCAAAAACGGCAACATGTAGCTATAGGAATAGCTAATGAAAACTGACGTATTTATAGTTGTAGAATCCAAAAATGAATAAAAAACTATATCATTCTATTTAAAATAAGAAAGTTGACATCCATTTCCGGTCAATCGGAAGTGATATTTTGGTTAAGGTATTTTACATTTATAGTTCCGATCGAACAGATACTGGTGCCAAAATCTCAAATATAAGTAAATAATAGAACATCATAAACTTTTAATGAACCAGTTACGTGAAATACCCTGTATACCTTAGAAAAATATACCAGCCAAATCTATGCAAGAGTCGATTTCACTAGCTTATCCGGTTATAGCTTTTGTCTTTTTAACCTTTGAATTTATTTAAATGCCTAATGGTTGGCGTAAAACTATGCTGAACGTAATATTATCTATTTTATTGGACACTAACAGTTTTACTAGCGTTTGATCGTTAACGTGAACTTAAAAAACAGAAGTTGCTTAATAAACATAAACAACATAATAATTTAGTCGACATATTAATGCATATTATCAAAGTAATTGTAATTTAACCCTAACAACATTTTTGGGCTAACTCCCTGTAACCCAAAAATATTATTAACACGGAAGCATCAAATTGTAATCATTTCAAATGTGCGGGACTTAGGTACATATAGTACCAATAAAAAAAAATAGAAGAAAAATCAGAATCTACATTTTTTTTCTACTTGAAACTCAGTTACTTACTGACTACTCAACTTACAATTTTCGAAACTTTAAATGGGTTTTTCTTAGAAACTTGTTTCTGCATATTACGTAGGTACATACCTTATTGCAGCGAACGTCAAATATATGTAAAACTGAAAATTATATTTTATTTATCAAAGGGTAGAAACTTCAAAGCCGCCTATATGAAGAAATAAATTGCTTTATATCACAAAATGACATGGTGTTGTTATGTCATTAATATTTACTACACTTCTTCTTTCATGTAATTATATCTTATCCCGAGGGGTTAGATCAGTTTTAGTATGTTGTTGCAATATTGGCGGCCCATAAAATTTACCGCGACGGCAATGTAATGCATATTTTCTCGATCAAAGAGGCCAATCCGCGACTAGACAGCCGAGGCGCGGGCCGCGGACGTGTCAATAAAAGTTAAAACCAAAGTTGAATATCTATTCTATGAACTGGTTAATTCTGTACCCTGATCAACTAAAGAAATAACGTTTCCTTTGTGATTTTGTGGTACAATGGCATTATAATTTAGATATGTAGTACGACAATATTCAGGAAAATAAATAACACTAAAATAATGTACCAAATTATACTGTTTTACCATATCATGTTGCTGTTACTTTATTGCATATTTACTTTAGAATAATAAAATAAATAAAATGAGACACATACTTATAAATAAAATTATCCATTACAATTAACAAATAAAATTATAAAACAGACTACATAATTTTTTAATGTAGTAACAAATGTCTTGCAATTCCGTACATAAATAATTCATCTGGAAGAATTAATTCTGTACTTAAACATAACCAAATTAATATGGTAGGGCTATATAGAAATACAAACAATTTAGCATTATGTTTCGGTAAATTAAAATCCATAACTCCTTTTAATAAAAATTCAAATTTAATATATTCTATTCCTTGCAAACATTTTAACAGCGTGTATGTTGGTTTAACTAAACAATATTTAAAAATAGATTACACAATCATAGAACTTGATATAACAGCATTAAAAAGAACATGATTCCCAATTTAAACTTTCAACTTTAATAACACCAAAATTTTTGTTAAAAAAAAATATTATTTACGTAATATCTTAGAAATGATCTACATAAAGAAAAATAAAAACAGCATTAAAAATCGTACTGACATATCTTATTTATCAAAAATACATTCCTCCATATTTTAGTTTTTAATTTTCAGTCTCTTTTTTAAAGTAATATTTATGTTTTTATGTTAAATTATAAGAAAAAGGTGTTTAATATGTTTTTAACTACAGATTGGTCTTCTTGTGCTTCAATAATTTCGTTTATTTATATATTATCCGCACAGGAGGTAAAAGTAGATAGCAATGAAAAAAAAGGTTAGTATTAGGTAATTCAATTTGCAGAAGAAAGTAATTTGAAAATCAGAACCACAACATTCGAACAAAAAGACATCTACAAAGAGACTTGAATTTCATCGGATGGACGAACTAAAATCCAGGTTGGTCACCTCTTAATAGGAAATAAACACCAACTAGAGATTACAGATATACGAACCTGCGGACGTAAACTGCGATCATATGCTAGTCATAGCAAAATTTAAACAAAAAATGATAAGAAAGCCAACGACAAAAATATCACGAATATATAACACTGAAGAACTTTCCAACGAAGACATGATACAGAAAATAGAACAAGAATTAAAAAAGAAATTAAACATTGCTAAGCAGGAAGAAGGATTGAGAACAAATAGAGAAAGCGATTCAAGAGTGCTTGCAACATGTGCAATTTAAAGAATTCAAAAGAAACAGAGGTTGGTTCACAGAAAGCTATAGAGGAGTGAAATCGGACAAGTTAATTGGTGGATAGACCAACTGAGAAACCTAGAAAAAGACACGGCGAATTAAGAAACCTGAGAAACTTTACAAACAAGAAAAATGGAATCATACATAAATAAGAAATTGAAAGCAATAGAAAAAAAAACACGAAAAAAGGGAAATAAGGAACTTTTACCAAGGCGCAAAAAACAAATAAAACAAATAGGACAGAGAGTTCCGCTGCATCTAAAGAATAAAAACGGAGATTTAATAGGAAATATTGAAGAAAATTAAACAGGAGGGGGAAGGGAATATTTTGATGAAATCCTAAACACTGCGAATTGTGAAAAACACAGCGAGGATCTAGGACTACCAAACGGTGACAAACGGGAGGCAATAGAGAAGCCAATAGTTAGTTCCGAACAAATTCTGAGTTCTGCATTCTCTCTTCATTGATTTTATGAAAGAGCACGACTCAATAAATAGAGAGAAGAAAAATATATGAAGTAATGCAAAAGTTGAACATCTCAAACAAATTAATTAGACCAACAAGGATGACAATGACAGATACGCGGAACAAACAAGTAACAAAAGAAAGATATCGTACCGTTTCGAGAGGAAAACTGAAGTTAGACAAGGATTATCTTGGTACTATTTAATCTAGTATTAGAAGCAGTTTTCAGAGAGCGAAATACAAACACAAGTGATTAACTAAGTAATTGCCTATGCAGACGACGTAGCAGTAATAAGTAATCAGATAAAAAAAAAACTAGAAAAAATATTCAGCAGAATAGAAAAACTGCAATGTTATACGGGCTGAAAATTAATGAGCATAAAACAAAGTACTTAATAATTAAACAAGCCACAACAACTGAACAAAGATATAGTCATTCTAAATAAAATATAAGAAGTTATAGTTTTGAAAAGTAAGTCATTTTAAATGCTTGGCGGGTACGATTGTATATCACAATGAAGAGGAGAGAGAAATAGAAAAAAAAAAGAATAAACAAGGAAAGCAATCCAAGTTTCGTGTAGGGGTGTGAAGCGTGGGTGTTGACGTAAAAGAAAGAAATTAAAATAAAGGTCTGGGAGAGAAAAATGTTAGGTAGTATTTTTGGGGGAATTAAAAGCAGAAGAAGGCGGTTCGAGAAGAAAAACATAGTTCAGGGTGTTAGGACTTGAGATGGAAAGAAAAAAGAGGGCAAAAAACCGAAATAAACCGAAGAAGAAATTGCTAAATGCAGTGACAGCAAACTTAAGAACTTGGGAAT
The DNA here is from genome assembly GCA_004143645.1 of Protaetia brevitarsis. Taxonomy (NCBI): domain Eukaryota; kingdom Metazoa; phylum Arthropoda; class Insecta; order Coleoptera; family Scarabaeidae; genus Protaetia; species Protaetia brevitarsis. The sequence continues at coordinate 7,114 of RXPK01004536.1, read as the reverse complement.
ATTACACCGTAAAAGTGCGTCACAGAACAAAACTTCAATGGAGGAAAAATTGTGAAGAATATTGAGGAAGTGGAATGATAAAATAAAGCCATACACACTAAAAAAATAGGTAATTTTTTTCTTGGTGAAAATTACTTTTTTGATAATTTTCCGCATTGAATAGAGGTAAATGTACAGAAATTTAAAAAAAAATCGAAATGTTAGAGATCATCCCATAATACATATATTTTACGTTACTATTAATGGGAATTTTTTTTTTTCTTAGAAAAAAATCTTTAAAATTGTGATATTACTAAGAAAAATAATAATATCTCTTACGAAAAACAGGACATTTCTTACAATTAAAATTAAAGTTAATTATGCAAGTGGTGAGGAAAAAAGTGAATTTGAAAAAAAAAATATTTCACGTAAAGAAATTTGAATTTGATATAGTAACGTAAGAGTAATATTACTGTTTTCTTTCAAGGGATCAAACTATTTCTTTAAAATAATATCTTTTATCAAGTCAATTACCTTAACAGCAAAAACAAAGTATTTTTTGGACATGTGATATCAAGTACGAAACTATTTATTTTATTCAAAGGTGGTACAGTTACAGACAAAGTACTAGTACATTTACGTCAAAATTGTATTACTTAAATCATCACGCCATAATGCTCTAAACATAAAACAGCAAAGTCTTCTGGCCTATTGTAGCAAATACGTTAAACATATTACAGAAATTGCTGCGAAGTAAGCGGTTCTCCTATTTTACTACACTAGCTTTTCATGTCCGAATGAAATAAAGTGTTGCTTGTATTTTACTTTTAAACAAGTAAACTTGTATGGAAATTATCACTATCTTAGAAATTCTACTTGACTGAGTATTCCAGACTACATGAAAAAAAACCTTGGCAAAATTGATTATAGTTAGAAGTATTACTTCTAAAAGTAAAATACCTGTACGGTTTTAAGGGCACAAAATTGACCCAAATTGGTACCGGAATTTCACTAAAGAATAATTAATAAAAAAAAATCTCACAATTTGAAAATGTAAAAATAAAAGGTCGAAACGTCACGTAACTAGTTAAAACATCACAAAAGATTTTTTTTGCATTTTATTGTAAACCATATTTCAAAGAAGAATTAAATAATATTAATTATTATTTAATTCTTCTTTGAAATATTGTATTGTCTAACAAATTACTACACCAAGCATATATTTATACACTTATTTTATCTGAAACAAACCGACCTAAAAATAGGAGAGCTTTTCCGATGTTAATTTATTTTAGGAACACCGACCATCGGTAATTGAAATGGATTCAAAACTAAAACAAAACTAGAACAAAATGTAATTTGTTTGGTGGAAACGAAAGTTTTGGGTTTATCTCACCTGCGTTTCTTTTTTTTTTTTAAACAAACCAAACCTAAAATTTTTCTAATCTGCTTGGCGAAAGAAGATTTTTAGGTATTCCGATGATAGATTTCTGTTTCAAGGCAGGGAAGAAATTAGTTAAACTTGTGTGAAAATCAGCTTTTATTACAAGAAATTACAATCACGCAAATACTTTTCTTTCGTTAAATTAGATCTGGCATACCTATATTAATTTTAGTTTTAGTCAGGTACAACAAAAAAAAAACTAGAAAAAAAACACGCAATAGTTGATGATTTAACCCTTACCAAATCTATGCTAACATGTCCGCGATATCTCATTGTTTACGCTAGGCATTTGTTATTCCATCTCATTACTTATTTATATCAAAACCCTGGATTCTATATTTATACATATGACATTGATAGCAACTTATTTCATTCCCTATTGAATATTTTAAGATGCGAAACGAATCTTGATCTTCTTATGTTGCCTAATACCTACCCACTTGAATTTTCTTATGTTCGCAAATGTCTCTTGATATGTATCGCACGATCACTCGAAGGTCGATCCTTTTTCTCCAGTTTAAAAATACACCTCAAAATCATCCGGTAATAATAATGGGCTTTGAACATTCAATATCTCTGCTCTTAAACGACGTAATTCACTTGTATAATGTGTTGCTTAATTACTTAATCAATGTCAAATGTGCTGCATGAGAGACGTATTTTCTTCACTAACAACTAATATTTATTCTTATACCTCTACATATCCGTGCACACACATGTGAATGAGAAACAACTTTATTTTGCACTTAGATTTATTCAAATATTTCACAGTTACTACGCAACACCGTTTTACATATGCATGTGGATGGTTGTAAACTATAAAAAAATTGACCTCCTACTTGACACCTATAGTCTACTGGAGCAAATACACACGTGCACTATTTTCTTCTCTCGTAATTTGATTGACTTGCGAATAACTTTTAATCCTAAGGGCTTCTACATCTTGTTTTACTTTAGAAACGAAATTATAAAGTTGCATGTGAGCTTTCTCCCAAAGGAAATTTTTCCTTGTCGTTGGCTTGATGTCGGTCGGGAGGTCAGAAATTAAATTAGTTAGGAGAGCAATTTAAAAGATTTAAAGGTTAAATGTAATTGACGCCATATATTTTTCCATTCGCTAATTCGATGATAGGGCGATTGGCGAATTTATGTCCTTACCATGACCAAAGCATCGTGAGATTTTAGATATATTAAATGACAGTTAATTTATCGAAACAATTAAAAAAGAACCACTTAATTCGTTTTTAACAAATGGTTATTTTAATATACCTATAAGGAACATGGTAGATACTTTTTATAAAAGTTTCAAATTTGTTTTGATTTTTTTTTATTTTCCCTCATACAGAGCAGCAATGTATTTTTGTTCAGGATTTCAGATGGGTAAAAAATCAGTGTTACAAATAATGTTAATAATAATAATAATATTACCCACATTTGTAGCAAATACGTTAAACATATTACAGAAATTGCCGCAAAGATAACGGTTCTCCTATTTTACTACACTAGCTTTTCATACCCGATATAAGTTTTCTACGAGGCAGACGTAGCTATCAAATATTTAGCTATTACTTTCCAGATAAATATTTTTTAGGAACTGTTATCACAACACAAAAGATTTTTTTTTTGCATTTTATTATACACCATATTGCAAAGAAGAATTAAATAATAATTAAGTATTGGCTAACAAATTACTACATCAAACAAATATTTATACACTTATTTTATCTGAAACAAACCGACCTAAAAATAGGAGAGCTTTTCAGATGTTAATTTATTTTAGGAACGAAAAGTCACCGACCATCGGTAATTGAAATGGATTAAAACTAAAACAAAACTAGAACAAAATGTAATTTTGTTTGGTGGAAACGAAAGTTTTGGGTTTGTCTCAGCTGCTTTTTTTTTTTAAACAAGATGAGAATGAAATACACAGTAGTATTGAAATTTTTATATTACGAGTGTATTCTGATTGACTGAGCACTCGGCTAGAAAAATATAAGGGCTGTCCGAACATGCAGTACGCGAACGGTTCGTGATCACGTGAAGCAATCAGAGAATAGATTGGAGTTCTCGCGAACTAGAATGCGTTGTCTGATTGGTTCACATGATCGTGAACCGTTCGTGAACTGCATGTTCGAGCAAACCTAAAGTTCTCAATGCATATGAACACATGTTAAACAGACGAAGACGCGGGTCCTGCATTTAGACCCATGATGGGGTGGTCCAACTCTAAACGTATTTCTTTGTTATGATTTAGCAATTACGAGCTGATAATTATTATATTTCCAAAAATTTGCAAGAAACTAAAAAATGTAAAAAAAAACCACACACCGCAGTAATGGAAAATAAAATAAAAATAAAAGTACCTACGTAATTAAATAAGAATAATTCTCAGTGCATTAATACTTTTATACCGTATATCGCATCATTAGAAGATGTTTATTCTCATTATATTGTATGTATGAATTATACTTACTGCATTAGCCACTCGATGCTAATTGCAGCATGTAGTCATAAAATTTAGTTGTACTTTAGAATAGGAATTTTTAAGAGATATTTAAATTATCTCATTGTACATTTCTGCTTTTTTTTATTTGATTTCATAATCTTTATTATTCCACATTATACCGCCCAAACACATGAGTTAAAACTGAGTTAATGACCGTCTTTAGTATTGAAGACATATAATTACGACTGTATGTCTGATACCTAAGAAATATGGAAATCCTATTAACATAATATTTTTTCAACGCCAGTCAATAAAGAAAACAACTTACAGTTTATGTAAACCTGATAATTAGGCACTTGGCACCAAAAAAATAAAAGCTGTCATTAAAATTGCAATTAAAGACAAATGTGGTTTAGTATACAGAGCATCAGAAAAATATTGTTGAGCGGTATTATCATTTACACGAGGACTTATTGATTGAAATTAAATAGAGTTTAATAGTTGAATAGTTTAATAAATATTGTAGTGCAAACTAAGATATTTAACAATAACGCTTTGATATTTATGAGTGGTTTAAAATACTATTGTTTAATAATACTCAAATTATTCATGATAACTTAAAAAAAACATTAAATACTAGTTTAATTTGTATAACGCTAAAATTGATCAATATTTACTGAAAATTCAAATATATTTCGCGAAATATCTCTAAATCATATAAAGAAATAAACAAAAGGCCAAGGTGAATAACTGATACAATGATATATGCACCTATATTATATGACTGTAATGTACTGCATAGGTATATATAGATGTTATTAGAGTTATTGCCAAAATTAAGGCGAATCTGGACATCCAAGTGTGCGACAGAGATAAATATATCGGAAAAGTATTCGCGCTTTTTGAGAAAACGGTACGACGATTTTGAAATTTTAAACTGTATTTGTCTTAAAATAATGTTTGAATTGCGCCAACGTTTTACTTTTTTATTTTTTATGTATTTAAATTTTTAAATGTTGTAAGTTTGTTATTAAAAGAAATTTTTAAAATCGGCTCAACGGCGCATGTGAAGACCAATGTCTTAATGACAAAACTTTTTGAATTTTTGAATTTGGACTAATAATAACGCCCGAAACAGAAATATTAATTTTTCTTTTTTTCATTAAATGCCGACAGGCCGCCGGCTTCTATCGTAACCTAACGCACAGACCGATGTTTGTTTTGAGGACGTATCTACGTACAGATGGTCTGCTATGGAATCACGTAATATTTATTCAGTAATATTCAAGTTTGCTTTCAGTACTGCTTTTTTGCGTATTTTACACAACTCAACCTACTTCCTACCTATGTTTTAAATAGGTGGGAAATTCTTAAAATGTGTAAATGTTAATAACAGATAATGTATCTACTTTTTATTAACGAGTCATAATTATAAATACTAAACCACTTCAATAATTTCCTTGATGCCAATGGTATTACGAAACAGTACATCAATAAAATGCAAATAAAAAAATGCACACAGCCATTTTTTCGACTGGGTAAAATGTACCTATAAATTACAATTTCTTTTATATCTGCTTAGATTACATACCTTGTATCATAGTCATTTATATTGACTGCCCTAGAATTATTTTTGGATTTTGGGGCACTGGCATACGCAATGACAAAGTAATAAAATGTCTAGGTAAGTAGATATGGTACTTACATTTTGTACAATAGAGCATTAAATCTTAGAAGAAACCTTTTTCCTTTTCGCGCTGATACGAAGATCCTTTCGCCTTTTGACGAGTATCTTTTATCCAATTTTAGATGAATGCGGTTTGCTACTTGTAAGAAAGTAAATATTCTTCATACAATAACTGCAGTGCTGAGCCAGTTCCATAGAAAAAACTTTAGAGGTGCTTGACTACAGGTGTGCGATGTCTGTGTGTGTGAGGTTTGTATGTTTGTGACAGTGTGTGGCACCCTGACTCATTTATCACAAGTTACCCTATAGGAAGTTGTATTGTAAAGTTGTATTGTCTTAGCAATTGATTTTGGGCACATGTAATATAGAAAGCAAACAATTCATACCATTCAAAAAGACAAGAGGTATCTTTCTTTTAGATCTGACTATTGCTTGAGGTTTATTCCTGCAATCACGTGTTCTACAAATGCTTTTCACATTTGTGCATACCTCGAGATAATTCAGTTTTCGGAAAACAGCAGTTACTCAATTTACAAAATAAGTCACTGATTCTACTGATTCATAGTACGGATTATATTATCAATGCTATAATTATGTATTTCTGAATTAATAGCTTTCTTTGTAGCCTAGTAAATGAAATAAAATTACTGATAGTATCTTATTAATTTGCATTTTAATTTTGATTTTTCTAAAAAACCATATGAAATAGTGTTACCATATACATTCAAGTTCATACGACAGACTAACTAATGTTTTGAAAAGATCTGATTACTCGAACCAGTATCATTTCTGTAGCGCACTCAATTCGACGAGTGTGCTACCGTTCTAGTTATGGTTGTCCCGGAGGACGAAATCAAAGAGAAAACGCATTTTCCTCTTTCGGACGCTATTTGCTATCAGAAAGAAATGAAAAAAAATTTTAGTATTAGTAAGGACCGCTGAACCGTCGCCCTTGACCGCTTTTTTATTTTTCCTTTTTGAATCCAAATAGAAAAAAAAAAATAAAAAATAAAACGTTGGCGCAATTTTAAATACTGTTTTTCAAAACAATCTCTATATCAAATTTAAAATATTTTGATTGGTATGTCTAAAACAGCGGAAAAAAATCCGCGCCATCTACTGGAAGAGAATCTCATTAAAGGCCGTCCAGATTCGCTTTAAACAATACAATTACATAATATATGTAAAAAAAGTTTCAATATATTTAAATATGTTTATTATCTATCGCTATAAGTTTAAAACAGAATTTTAGATTTTTGTTTCGTTCTTGGTTACCTACTGCTACTCATGTTCTCAATTTTAGCAATCTCATCATTCTACTTCGGTATGCGATCGTATCCGGAATATTTGTATTATATAGTAATCCTAATAGTAAAAAAGTTATCGAAACCGAATTAGCTTTGCTTGATTCTACCATTGCAACATAAGAAGATTCTACTATCTGAATCGAAACTTACTCCCTTCTACCCATCGCTATTACATACACGTACGGGTGTGCGATTTAGCAATTCTACATACTTTATATGTGCGAAGTCTGAGTCAAGCCGTTTTTGCCACC